>CM076569.1:680579451-680712503 GCA_034641835.2 Pinus albicaulis | reverse complement strand
GAGCAACTTTACTTCTTTCACAGCAATCATACAAATAGTTAAGTAAAATGCAGATAGAACATATAAGTGGATCTTATAGAAGACAAATCAGAAACAGGAAAAATGTGTTGGTGCGTTACGGCGGTCAACAGGATGCTTCAACCAGCAAAGTCTCCTTGGTCAGCAAACCCAAAATGTGTCACAACAGTCCTCCAATCAGCAAACGAGTCAACCCAAGTCAACTCCAAAAAAGTCAACGATGTCCTGAAAAAGTCAATGCATGGCAGCAAGCTAAAAGTCAACGCAGCAGCAGATTGGTCAACCCTTTGACCTTGATTTCTGTGCCAAATAGTACGGCCTTCCAAAATCGAACTTCCCACAAATTTTCAGCCCAATTGGACCATGCGTTGACCAAAGTCAACGCTGGTCAAACTTTCTGCAAAACCCTAACTGCAGAAAATCGTCCTTCAGCTCAGCCGTACTGTTTTGTCCTTCTTCTCCTTCACACGTGTGGGCTGAACTCGTCCTCCAAGGAGCTCGTACTAAATCAGATGAGAGAAGATGTTGTGAGTTGTGTTGTGATGAAATGCTCTCCAACTGTGCCTGTATTTATATCCATCATTGGGGCGTGTGACACATCTGCTGGGGGTGTGAAACCTTAAGGCCGACCTGCACATATAATTTATTAAGAATAATAAATTCAAAATAAATGTTCTGCTCATCGGATTAAGACATATTATATATGGATTTTACACCTCTCCGAAAGAGGATTCCAACAAAAATATTAACCTCTTAATCTGAGCATCATAACATGGAGTTTGGACCTAGTTGTCCAAATTTAACACTCCCTCTCAACTAGGGAGAACTCCATCCATCAGTGCAATCAAACATCGTGCGTCATCCCGCCGTAACTTGCTTTGCTGGCCTCTTTATTTCAGAACAGAAGTGGGTCAGTCACAAAGACATCATCCCTCGACTGACATAATCAGTCCAGAGGTTCAAAACCTCTATCAAACTCATAAAGAGTATCCAACCAACCCAAAGTTGGTTCATCTGACCCGAAGTCAGGCAGAGGTCCCAGACCTCACTAAACTTGATCCCAGATCAAGTGGTTGGACCGTGCCATCCTAGATAAAGAGTACGGCAATCTCTGATGCGTCCATCAGTATTTGCTACTAGTCTCTAGCTTTTCCCACCTCATTGGCCAAATGAGAGGTACTTCCCATGAGCCCTGAACTCAATGGGTAGGATGCATACGGGGCGCAGATAAATGAGAGGCGAACCAGCTCAATAATCACAAAGGTGGGGCAGAAGCATTATGAGTGCTTATAGCTCCGAGAAGCTATCCCCAAAGCCCCCAGAGCTCCCAGAGCTCATTGTCCAACAGGACCCACATCATAGGGTCTTTCCACTACACCAAGACTCTCACGGAAGGTTAGGAACTTGACCTTCCCCAGGGGCTTAGTGAGAATATCCGCGACCTGCTCATCAGTTCCTATATGATCGAGCCTTACGGCGCCTCGCTGTACCATATCCCGGATAAAGTGGTACCTGATATCAATATGCTTGGATCGGTCGTGGAACACGGGATTCTCAGTCATACGAATCCCACTCTGATTATCACAGAGTATCACAGTGGTATCTAGCACATGTCCAAACAGCTCACTAAAGAGCTTCCGCAACCAAACTGCTTCACAACAGGCCATACTAGCAGCAATGTATTCGGCCTCCGCGGTGCTCAAAGCCACCGACTTCTGCTTCCCGCTCATCCATGAGATCGAAGCAGAACCAAGATTGAAGCAGCATCCCGATGTGCTCTTACGATCCACCACACTGCCAGCCCAATCGGCATCAGTATATCCACAGAGTATCACACTCCCGGCAGTGTATCTCAGCCCATGGTTTATCGTGCCCCGAAGATATCTCAGAAGATTCTTGGCACCAACCCAGTGAAAGTGATGAGGCTCAACCATCTGTTGACTCAAAGTGTTCACTGCAAAACATATGTCTGGTCGGGTGTTCACTAAGAACATCAAAGCTCCTATGAGTTGTCGATACTCAGTAGGATTGGCCAAGATAGGCCCAGCAGCGCTGCCACTCAACTTCTTAAAGTTGAGTTCCATCGGTGTCGACACGGACTTACAGTCCACCATACCAAATCTTTCCAGAAGCTTCACAAAGTATTTTCCTTGAGAAAGGAAAATCTCTCCAGGTCTCTGCCAGACCTCCAGGCCTAGGAAGTAGTGCATCAATCCTAGGTCCTTCATCTCGAACTCAGCAACGAGCTCCCTCTTACATTGATGAATGAGAGGGTCAGCACCTGTCAGGAAGAGGTCGTCCACATACAGCACTAGAATGAGAGGCTTCCCCTGCACAACCTTGAAGTAAAGGTTCGGATCAGCATTACTTCGAGTGAAGCCCAGCTTCATCAAGTAACTATCCATCCTCTCGTACCAAGCTCTGGGTGCTTGCTTTAGCCCATAGAGGGCTTTCTTCAACCTGCAGACATAAGTGTCTCGATCTTGAACTTCAAATCCCAGAGGTTGTTCTACATACACCTCTTCCTTTATTGCACCATGCAGAAAAGCGGTCTTGACATCCATCTGATGAAGACTCCATCCTTGTGTAGCAGCAAGGGCTATGATGGATCGGATGGTGGTATATCGTGCCACAGGTGCAAATATATCGTCATAGTCAATTCCTTCCTTTTGAGAGAAACCACGGGCAACAAATCTTGCCTTAAACTTTTCAGCACTCCCATTAGATCCATGTTTAATCTTGTAGAGCCATTTAGCGGTGACAACAGATTTGTCCTTCGGTCTCGGGACCACATCCCAGACATCATTCTTCATAATAGACTCATATTCTTCATGCATAGCATCCTTCCAAAAGATCCAGGTTCAGATTGTACAATAGTACTCATGGCAGCTAGATACCCTTGGTATCTACACGGCTTCTTGCTTTCTCGGAATGTCCCCCTTTGGAGCAGCATGACCCTCAGCATCTTCGAGGGTGTCCCTGAGCCATGATGGTCTCTTTCCCAGTGAAGGAGATGGATCAATAGGGTCCATTGGTCCTTCAATATCAGGCATTGTCTCATCCTGCGGTTCTTCTAGATTTCCAGGCCTTTCTTTATGATTTTCTCCAGATCTTGGAAGATCTACTACTTTCTTCAGGGAAGCATCTTCGTCAAAGGTGACATCATGGCTTATCTCTACTTCCCTTTGACCAGGTACATAGACTCTATAGGCCTTAGAAGTCTCACTGTAGCCCACAAACATTCCTTTCTTCCCAGAAGCATCCAGCTTACTTCTCTTTTCTTTCGGCACATGAAAATAGACAAGACATCCAAAAATTCTAAAATGTGAGACATCAGGTTTCTTACCAGAGAAAACCTCTTCGGGAGTTTTGGAGTCCATAGCGGAATGAGGGCATCGGTTTTGAATGTACACAGCAGTATTTGCAGCTTCTCCCCACAGAAACTTCGGTAGACCCTGGTCACATAGCATGGCACGGGCAGCTTCCACAATGGTCCTATTCTTGCGTTCAGCAACACCATTCTGCTCAGGATTATATGCAGTGGTAGTCTCCCTCTTAATGCCAGCTTCTCTGCAAAAGTCTTTGAACTCATTTGACTCATATTCAGTGCCATCGTCGGTCCTCAAAATCTTGATCTTCTTTCTGGTCATATTTTCCACAAAGGCTTTGAAGGTACGGAACCACATGAAAGCCTCATCCTTCTTCTTCAAGAAGTATATCCAGGTTTTGCGAGAGAAGTCATCAGTAAATGTCATGTAGTAAGAACATCCCCCCAGGGATGTCACGGGCAACATACCAGATAGATCAGAATGGACCAATTGCAATATATCAGATGTCTTTGTGACACTTGAGGGGGAAGGTCCCCTTGTATGTTTTCCTTCAGCACAGCCCTTACATACACCTTCATGATTATTTCCAAAATCAGGCATCCCTGTCACCACCTTCCTTGCTTCGGGAAGGGCTTTGTAATGAAGGTGTCCAAATCTTTGGTGCCATAGTTCGGTTTGTCGGATAGTATCACAAGTCATAGCTCTCAACGGACTCCCTCCAACCTGGTAGAGTGTACCAACTCTAAAACCAATTGAGATAACTTCCTTGAAGCTCTCCTTCCACATGAGCACCTTTCCATCAGAGAAAGTTACACTGAATCCTTTGTCTTCCATGGCAGATACAGACACAAGGTTCTTCTTCAATTTAGGTACATAGAGTACATCTTGCAAACGTAGGACTTGTCCTTGAGACAAGTGGAGGGTCACAGTCCCTGTCCCTTTCACGGGATATGTGGCATTATCCCCAAGGATAATTTCTAGATTAGTATCCCTTTCAACCATGTCAGAAAGTGCATCCTTGAATCCGGTGATGTGTCTTGAGGCACCACTATCGATTAGCCAGACATCCATAGTGTCGGGCAGAGATGCAGCTGAGAGAGCAGATACAAGAATATGCTCATTTCTTTTATCAACAACATTAGACTCCTCATACCTGGTATTTCTGGACCTTTTAGAAGGTTGATTGTTTCCACCAAAGTGAGCCTTCCTCTTTCCTTTGGATTTGTCATTTCTTCGATTCCCATTCCTTCGGTTGTTGTTGTTATCATCACTATCGGGAGAATCCTTCTTGAAGGGGCGTTCTCTAGCATAGTGACCAGGCCTATGGCAGGTGAAACATTTACCCTTCTTCTCTTGAGTCCTCGATCTTCCTTTGTCCTTAGAACCACCAGAGTTCTTCTTTCGGGAATGAGCACCATAGGCAGCATTTCTGTCATTATCGAATTCCTTCATCCTTGTTTCTTCTTGCATACATCTAGACAGAAGCTCATCAATGTTAGGAATGGTATTATTGTTGAGAATGGTAGTTGTGAATACTTGCCATTCATATGGGAATCCTCCAAGTGCGGTGAGAACCATCTCACGATCAACTATTGTCTCCCCAATAGCTAGCAGATTGTTCCTTGTTTCGGTCAATTTCAGAAAGAAAGTTTGAATAGATTCATCCCGGCCCTTCTTCATATTCTTCAACTTGTTCTTGAGGAATAGCACTTGGTTCACATTGTTTACCTTGAACATAAGGATCAATTTGTCATACATCTCCTTGGATGTGCCTAGTTCAGATATATAGGCAACCAGACTCTTATGTATGGATTCCCTGATCATCAGCTTTGCTTTGATCTCTCCCTTCTTATACTTGTTTCTAGCAGCAGCAGTGGCATTGGATGGAGGTTCTTGAATCTTTCCCAGCACATGATCCAAGAGATCATGGTCTTCCAATTTGAGATCTAATATCATCTTCCAGGCATGGAAGTCATCCCTTCCAGTCAGCTTGTCATTCTCCTTGAATTCAACACTAGTGGAACCCATTTCTTCCGGTGGTGATTGCTAAAGATAGAGTTTGTCTTCACCTCACCTCTGATACCATGTAAATTTTTGTAGATGTTCTATGCTAGGAGCAATTTCACTTTTCTCACAGCAATCATACAAAATAGTTAAGTAAAATGCAGATAGAACATATAAATGGATCTTACAGAAGACAAATCAGAAACAGGAAAAATGTGGTGGTTCGTTACGGCGGTCAACAGGATGCTTCAACCAGCAAAGTCTCCTTGGTCAGCCAACCCAGCATGTGTCACAACAGTCCTCCAATCAGCAAACGAGTCAACCCAAGTCAACTCCAAAAAAGTCAACGTTGTCTTGAAAAAGTCAACGCAGGGCAGCAAGCTAAAAGTCAACGCAGCAGCAGATTGGTCAACCCTTTGACCTCGATTTCTGTGCCAAATAGTACGGCCTTCCAAAATCGAACTTCCCACAAATTTTCAGCCCAATTGGACCATGCGTTGACCAAAGTCAACGCTGGTCAACCTTTCTGCAAAACCCTAACTGCAGAAAATCGTCCTTCAGCCCAGCCGTACAGTTTTGTCCTTCTTCTCCTTCACACGTGTGGGCTGAACTCGTCCTCCAAGGAGCTCGTACTATCTCAGATGAGAGAAGAAGATGTGAGTTGTGTTGTGATGAAATGCTCTCCAACTTTGCCTGTATTTATATCCATCATTGGGGTGTGTGACACATCTGCTGGGGGTGTGAAACCTTAAGGCCGACTGCACATATAATTTATTATCAATAATAAATTCAAAATAAATGTTCTGCTCATCGGATTAAGACATTATATATGGATTTTACACCTCTCCGAAAGAGGAATCCAACAAAAATATTAGCCTCTTAATCTGAGCATCATAACATGGAGTTTTGGACCTAGTTGTCCAAATTTAACACTGCTTGATGCTTTGGTATCATGATATGAGGGTGAAGGATTGTGGAAAGGTGATAAGGAAGGATCAACTTGAGGTGAATGGATGTGAGTGGATGGTGATGTATGAACAACGGGGTGCGATGGGGAAGTGGATATGGGAGGATGAGAAGATGAAGGAATATCCTGATGATGATGGCTAGGTGGAGTAGTGAAATCCTCATTGGTAATGAATGCATCCCATGAAATGTTTTTCTGCTGAAGTTGATGCATGATCACCATCTTGATGAGTGAATGATGAAATAGGCTTTGCATTTGCTGATTGTAATCTCTCTTTTGCACAATGTAATCCATATTGTGAATGCTACGGAAAAGATAATAAGGTAAATACAGCATTATAACTCTAGTGAAATGCATAAGAAGACGGATATGATATGAGTAGAGGCGGGAAAAACTTCCATCACAAGTGAAATACTTCATTATTATCCTCATCATGGGCACATACCGATCAAGAAGATGAGAAAAAGGGAAAATGGACTTGTTGTGATCTTTATACCTACGTTTTAGGTATGGTTCATAATAACTCATGTCCAAGTTTACTTGTTTAAACCACCTCTCTCCCACACTAGGGATTCCTGTAGCAGTTGAAATGGCATCAGTGGACATCTCAAATGTAATTCCAGCAAGGTTGACCTATTTGTCATGTAAATTGATGATGAATAGTCTTGTTAACTCCGGATGATTTTGGACTTGCTGCACTCTTTCACAAAAATCAAAGCAACCCACATGCTTAAAGCAAGAAACAGTGAGAGGAGAGGTCATAAGTTCTCTTGTGGTGATAGGTTCAAATCTGTTTATTTTTCCTCCCTTATGATCATGTCTCCTTGGAATTTTTGCCTCAACACCACTGCCACTATATTATTCCTCTGACATCTTAAAATTCTGATTTGGAAACCCTAGGGTGGAAGTGAAATGAGATGAGGGGAAGGGAATGAAATGTCAGTTTGAACAAATGAAGGGGATGAGTGAAGGGGAAAACTAGATGAATGTAAACCCTAAATCAATGCAATTACCCTTTCTATGACTGATATTTTGTTTACGAAGATGAAACAAGGGTAAAACAATGATTTCAAGCTAGAATTTAGGGTTTCCTTTAGGGTTTCATTTCCATTCAATTAAGAGTGATCAAATAGCTTCAACGCAAGATTCACGTCATGTAATTACCACTCAAGGGTGCTTGGAGGAATTTGGAAAGAATTTGGAGAATATTTGAATTGATTTGGGCTGCTGGAAGACTCAAAACCCTTTCTATCTAAGCACACAGCGCACAACACCTTCAGATAAAAAGTTGAAAATCTCGGGCAAGGGCACATCGCCGATCTCCAAGCACGCAACGCCAGTGCAAACGCGCAGCACCAAGTGCTAAATGCACAACACCAAGGAATTTGGCCCGAATTTACTCGAAAAACCCTAAAATTCTTCCTTGCTGAATGCTTCTAATCTTTTGAAAGGTAACAATGATTCTCTTGAAGTGTTAAATGACCTTTATAGTGAAGTGGAATTTAATTTTACTTTGAAAAACCTGCTTTCTAATGTTTAAAGTCTTTTTCCTTTTCTCACTAATACTCTTTGACACTTTTGCTTTGTAGGTTGCTGAAATCCTAGAATTTTTCATTTTCTCATTGAGGCTTGGCATGTTCACTTTGACAACTTTGGAATTTAATTATTACATATAGTAGCATCTTCAAAATCTTCTGTAGTTTCCACCATAAAATTCAACTCATATTTTCCACCTTCTCTAGCCAACTTTTTCAAATCTCTAAGTGCCTGCAGTTCTTTACAACAATCATCAGTTTTGTCTTCTGATTTCTCTATAGCCCTTTCAAGTTCATTCATTTCTGTCCAGTTCACCTTACCTTTTTTCCATATTCCATAAGTATTTTTTGATAGAATTTCTTCATGTTTGGCCTTGTGTGCTTCCTCCATGTCATTTTCCTACAAGTAATCACTATTTTGGCACTCAAATGGACTATCAAGTTCATAACCCTTGTCATCTACAAGACCAAGTTTTTCCCCTTTCCCTTGTTGTACATTGTTTTCATTCAGAAGTAGACAGTCTACATCATTAGTAATTTCTGCTGATAAATCTTCCAACACCTCTACAGAAGTACCAAAATTTGTCCTATTTTTCTCACTTTGCAGGTTATGAACTGAGAAGATAATCCTCCTTGGAAAACTTAGGTCCTTTTTGAATAACCATGTCTTGGCATTTTATTACATTTGAGCCAGATTCTAGCAAAGGAAAAGCAGGGCCTGAAACATTGAAGGATTTTGGGGAGCCAGAAGAAAGCTTATCATAATCAATCCTTCTCATATGTGTGCTATCCTCATCGAAATGAAAGGATGACCTTGAAAAAATGCAAAACCCTAATGACCTAATGGGAGTGTCGTTTGACCTAATTTTGAATGAAATTTGACTTAAAAACTTTAAAATGAAAAGAGAATTTCCAAAAGTGTTGTTATGCTCAAGGGGACATGGGAATGAGTTAGCAACAAGAAATCTTAGAGGGAGGATGGAGTTCATTGACAAGGGAAAATGGGGAAATGAGGTTTTATGTAGGAAAGAAGGATGAAAATGAGAGGTAGAAGCCCATAAGGATTATTTTAAGAGCAACAGGGTGACTTTGAGATGGAAAACTGATAGATAGGGAAAAATTTTTTATGAAGATAATGAAGGCAGTGAGATTTTTGAAACTCAAGATATTCAAGGAATATTGTTTTTAGAAAACTATAACCATTCTATAGTCATCCAAAGATAATGAAAAATACTGATCTAACATATATATATATATATATATATATATATATATATATATATATATATATATATATATTATTTCATTTTTATAGACTTCAATTTTTTAGTTAATTTACTTTATTAATTCCTCGATGGGGGTGTCACTTCACTCGGATAGTTGGAGGCGTCATGGGCAAAGGAGCCAGGCATGCCTCCACGTGCCACATCCTTGCATTAACGGTTCTCCTCACACGCTCGAGTTTAATGGCTTCTAGGTCTGCACTGCGGTACTTGCATCTGCTTCATATCCAAGTTGATGGGTTGTGATTTCACTATCTGCAGTGGTTGGGTGATGGTGAGGGAGAGGTGGGCGAGAGCACCCTGCGTATTGGCGTATGGGCTAAAGCTAAGGCTTGGGGCATCTGCGCAGGGTGAGGAATGTAATCGCGGGGGTGCGTGGAAGTGGCTCTGGTTCTATGCTTGGTCATGGGATCCGAGAACTAATCTCCCTATTGCGAGCACAGCCGAGACTAGTTCAGGGCTTGCACTCTTCGTGGCAGGGAGTGAACCCAATTGGGCGTGTGTTTGATTATCATGTTGGTTCATTGAGGCTGCATGGATCTTGGAGCTTGTGGATGAGCCCAATGAGTGTTGTTGGTTTAGGTTCTAGTGGAGCTTGGAGGACCCGGCTTCCTAGTGTGTGGCTCCCGACTACAAAGTTTACAGTGATAGTGTTAACAAGGTTCTGGTGCATAAGAGAACCCCCTATGGCCTAGACTTGTCTGTCGATCGGGGTCTGGTAAGCGATGTTTGTATGCCCGATTTTAATTTCAATTTGATTGTGGGTTCTTGTTTCGACAGTGCGGCTCCACTTAGCCTCAGTGCAGCATGGGGTGGGAGAGCCAGCACTTAGTGGCGGCCATGGCAGTATCCCCAATCCGCTCCCCGAGCCTGGTGGAAGCCCTAATCACCCTGGACACGTTAGCAGCCCAACTACAACATATTCAACTCAATTTGGACAAAATGCGGGAACAGAGGTATGAGGAACGAAATGAGCTTATTGCATATATCAACGACATCCAGCACTTGCAGAACGAGACTCTAGACGCTCTATAGAGTCTTCGGCGCTCCCACAACCACCTCCGAACTCTGGAAATTCAAGTGGCACACATTGATTATCACATTCACAATCGTGCAAGCCTCTTCGCTACACCTCAAGTATTTCCTCCTAATCCCCCTCCTTAATGTATTTCTCTGCAACTCGTCTTTTTGCCATTTTTGTGCTGGCAATAACCACAGATACCGGTTGTCTTGGCTCTCTTCCAGGCTTCTTCTTCTGTAGAAATTGTTGGAAAGTGTAACTAGGTTCGGTCTTCATAATGACTAAGTCATTATGAATTTATGTAATGAAGAAGACAAAGATAATAAAATGTATTTTGTAATGCTCGCTTCATGGGTTTCATGAGCAAGGAGTTTTTATTATAGGTCAAAGACTTCTTCTTGATGTCTTTAGGGTTTGTCATCTTGTCATAAATGTATAATTTAGAGTCATGTATATGAAGGATTGTTACACTTGTAAAGGACAATTATTGATGTAATTTGCATGCTCCAAGACCTTGTCAATATGATCCTTGAAGTCGGCTCAAACATGTTGGAGACACTCCTTGTCAAGTCGGCCCACAAACAGTTGTTCAAGTTGGCTCACCCACAGAACGACATGTAGGCCTCGAAGAGAGGGACAGTCCCTATATATAGGAGGGACTACGGAATCATTTGGGTAGATTAGTTCAGACATGTTCTGAGATAGAAGTGCGGATCATAGTCTGCATTTTGGTGCGAAAGAAGGAAGTTGTCCAGTGAAGAGGAAAGGGAGTTCAACGAAGGAAGAAAGGCCTTTGTGTTGTCTCTGTTTTGGGTGAAACACACCTCGCATATCTCAGGTAGGTCGAGGGCTACCACAGCAAAGAAAAGGGTATTCTATGCAATGTCGAAAGTGGTGTCTATACAGTGCTGAAGCAGCTCATCAAGGTAGGTTGTAAGGAATGCAAAAGGATTGAGATCAATGCGAAGGAGAGGCAGTGCTATCAGATTGTAAAATAGTATGTTAGGAAGCATTGTATATTAGATAGATGCATCACTTTAGAATTGGCATCATGATGGAAGCATTGAAGGAGGAGCACTCATCATAGGAGGATGTCTAAAAACATATATGTGACATCTATCCTATAAAAATGGCTTCTGGGAACCTCACTGAAAACAAAATTTATTAAGGCAGTCATCTAGATCAAGGGTCATCATTCAATAATCAATATGAAAACAGGTGTTGACATTTTCTAATGGAATCCTCTTTGGATTCATTGGTTAGAAAGAAAGCAAAAGGTTTCTTCGAGAATTCTAACTTGCAGAATTTTGGGATTAGAATATGATGACATATTGATGAAACAGGTCAAGAGAATGAAACTCTTTCATTCTAAGGAAACTTGATGCAAGATGACTCAAAAGGAAAAGAATGAGGTACATGTATATATATGTTGACATTGGATGCTATGAAGTCATGTGGTTGCAGGTAGTATACTTCTATCTTTAGAAGTATGATCAAAATAGAAAGCAGAAACTCTTTTGATGCACAAGTTGCCAAAAAGGCATGATCTACACTAGATGAAATGAACATAATATGTCCTCATATGGAATATGAGGTGATTGTACATTATCAAGGAACTGCACAATGGAAGTTCCTAGGAATGAAATAAAACTGTGGAAAACGAAAAAGGAAGAGATCATGGGAAGTACAACCATGGAAAGAAGCAGTCAACATCCAAGGAAGCCAAGAAGACTTGACTAGAAAATCTCCTCGGAAGATATGTAGACTTTGATAGAAGTCTGGAAAAGATGGAGACCCTTGACAATACATATCTTTAGGAGATGTGTCAATCTGTAAACAAAGGATGTCGATGCCTACAAGAAGATGTCATGGTGAAAGATCATCACTAAGGTAACTTTGGATTTAAAAATTCATATTTATAATTAATCAATATCTGATGAACTTATGCAGGGCTGCCAAAGGGAAGTATATGTCTTCCACAATTGATAGCCATATGGCAGGATGAAAGATCCTTGAAAGAAATATGGTCCGAAGGAGAGCAACATGACATGAAGCTAGACCAGATGAGAAGATTGATGGATCACTTCCTGAAGACGTGACTCATGGATGAAAGTGATGGATGATATGTTGCCTAATGAAAAGATCCAAAAGATGAAGACTCCTCAACAACAAAGAAATTCATGACATCGAATGAAGGAGTTCCTCATGAGCAGCTAAGTGCCTCACCATCGCTGCTATGGGTCCTTGTTTAAGAGGGAGCTTGGTAATAAGTTTCTTACTTGGAAGAAACTCCGTAATTCCTAAGCCCAGAGGGAAGCTTAGGTACATTCCTTTGTGAAATATGTTCTCCTTGCTTGAGAGGGAGAGATAAACACGTCATTCAGAATGTGTGATTGGGTAATCATCTGGCATCCAATACTCTTTTGGGATGTATTAGGGCGTCCATGGAAAGAGTAGTCGTGAAAGGACGGATATTCTTTGAGGATTAGCTATCCCAATAAGAATAGTCCTATGAGGTCATACTCGATGAACACTAGGGTGGACTATGTACCCAGGAGACAATGATGAAGGTGTCTATAATCATTGGTCTCGCCAGCATTGTATCTCATGGTCTCGTGGAGAGATGGAGCTGTTAGTCAAGGCCTTGCACTATAACAACGCTGGTTAATATGATGTTATAACACATGGATTACCAATCGAATTCTTCTTATGAGATTCTTCAGATTGAGAGTGACCATGTACCATTATGAATATCTCCCTAATTACGAGGGAGTGTTGGAAAGTGTAACTAAGTTCGGTCTTCATAATGACTAAGTAATTATGAAAGAGAAATTGAATTAAATGCCCTCATTTCTCAACATAAATCTGTACCTGTGCTCTCTAAAGCCTGTGATGCTAAGTTGTATTGATGACCTAATGTATCTTGATGTATCTTTAATGATAATATAATGAAACTTTTGACAGACAAAAAAAAATTACTTTATTAATGGTATACCATGCTACACTTGGATAGATATGAACTCACTGCTATTATCTTTCATACTGCCCCGAGGATGAGTAAGAGTTCACTTGAAGACGGTCACAAAATCAAATACATATTGAAATAGAAAAACAATAACAAATTTTGAAAGAATTTGCTGTGCAGATAGTTGATGTTTTCAGATAGATGCTCAAATTATTCTCGAAAGGATTTTAGTTTTGTTAAATTCCGACCTTAGGTGAGCCTCGCATACCATCACTCTGAATTTCTATCCATGTTGGATTTCTCGTTTGATCTGAAAGAAATGCCCAATATGGATTCGAAGCCAACAGGAATTTGTTGCATGTAAGCTTTCCACGGCTTATTCGAAAAAATTTCTGATTGGAAACGGACAGGGACTCAAATATATCCATCTGTGACCAAATATTATATTTTGTGTCATTTTAGAAGTGTTAAAACTGGATCTGCAACTAAGCAATCTACACTAGGCATTGGTTTGTTTTGAAGTTTTCATTGATATAACAGTACGTGGGAAGTAACCCTAAAGAACCGAATCAGATAATCTGAAAAGTGATTTAAATCCAATCATTCTTCAATTCTAGAAAGAAGAGTGGAGCTATTGTTGTGAGTTAGGCAATGGTCAGAACAAGAGTAATTCATTAAAAACCTGTTGGTGACAACTGCGCGGCGTGGAGAACACACTTTTCCTGCACGTTGGAGCAAAACCCAACAAAGACTTTGTTGAGGTCGCCCCTTAGAACCGATCCATACCACACGGACGAGGAGTCCTGTACCACCACTCTACCGACCACCACTGCATTGGGCGCGAGGAAGGCATCCACTGCAATATCTGGAACCCACGGCCCCAGAGGAACAGATGTCCGCTGCCCTCTGTAATCCCACTTTACATGCTCCGCTCCTTCTGCCCCCGTTGAAAATGCCCTGCTCCACTTCAATAACTGTGGCCGTGTACAGGAAGAGGAGTGGGGCGACACTTGGAGAGGAGAACGTATGAGAATGGGAACGGGGTTTTTAAGAATGCCAGACATCAGGAAATTCTTGGCTGATCGCGCGATTGTAGCCATTTTCACCACGAAACACACCCCCGAGACTTTGGGTGGTAATCGTCCAAATGCTTCTGTTACTTCTGCAAATATTTCCTTTGAACTCGTACACAGACAGATTGATTGGATCGAATGAACCAAGTTGTAAAACCCCGCTATTCACACCGGACCAGAAAAACCCAAACCTCCTCGCATGGTTGACATCCCATATTTTGTGAAATTCTATTTTATTTTGTCAATCATCCCTCCAAATGCTTTAGGTTCAAGCGTAGGCTTTAAATTACAACTTCGACATCCCATTTGCGGAATTCTATTTTATTTGGTGAATCGTTCCTCCAAATGACTTAGGTTCAAGCCTAGGCTTTAAATTACAACTAGATGTAGTATATAAAATAATGTTATATGATACTTAAAAGTATATGGCTCATTGAAAATCTCATTGATATAAATTATGTCTATGTGATAAGAGTGTTTTCCTTGAATATAAACAAATAAGTTATCGGTAAGATTGTGAGGTTTTTAGTAGGAATAAAAAAAAAAAAAATTCTTTAAATAATTCATATTTTTAGATGGTATTTAAAGATGGTTGTCCTCGCTTTTGATTGACAATTAAGCTATGAAAAGTTTTACTACCTTTGGAGGTCCTTGGTGGCTCTAAATATGTAAGTTTGGGGTTTAGCTAGCTAGGCACATGGCCTATGGGCCCTGATATTACTAGTACACTATGGATATGGAGCAGATTTATTACTCGAACGACCCCTACGAGGGCCTCCAAATCTTGTCAACTGCACGATTCCCACCTCTCACATCCCTATCCTCTCTCCTTGCACCGACAAATCCTCCCCTCGACACCTTATGCACCCCTTATCCCCTCCACCTACCCCCTCCCCGGCCCCTATGCCCTCCCATAGTCACCCTCCTCTTATAAGAACCCCCCTTCTCCCTCGTCGCTCCATCAAACTCCCTCACTGGATATTCCCCGCTTTCTGCCAAGGTTTTCCCTACTCCTCCTCCCAGTCCATCTAGCAGTTTCGACACCGCGACTTCCCTTGTCCTAGTAAAACCCCCTGCCTACCTACCCCTCCCAGTTTTCTTTGTGACATTCTAGCCTGGGAAATGCACAGCGGGGGTACTTCCTCAAATAGTCGATCGCACCCCCTCTAGCTTATGTCAAAGGCTATGTAAAAAAATAGTGAAAAATGTGTTAAGTCGAAGGTTGAAGAGCCAAGTAATTTCGTTTTGGGCGTTGACATTAAGTTAAACGACATATCTAGGATGGGAAATGCAACGGTTTTGGGCATATTCACAAGCAAACGGATTGATATGGTAATCACGTTGAGCTAGACCACAAAGCATTACTCATCGAGGTGCATTATTCTGGTGAAGGGTTGGTTAGTTTGGCTCATTCACTCGGTCGCAGACAAGCTTCTCCAGCAATGATGGCAGTGGTGTTCATTGGCCTTCTACCTTAAAAATTTGACAAAGGATTTTGATGCTCACTATGAGCGTCTTTTGGTGGTTTCGGTATTAGTCAAACTTCCAGCCCCTCCCTCTGCAATTATGATCTGAAGAGGTTTTTCAAGAAATTGGAAATATCCTAGGGTTTTATTACGAGGTGGATTCCTCCTACAAGAGAACCAAATACATGGATATAGCCAAAATCCTAGTTGGCTTAAACTTGGTGTCAAGTCTCCTAAATTTAATTTCCATCAAAGTAGCTCCAAAACACATAAGCAAGTTATAATAGCTCTCATGAAAATTCCATGTAATAAAAGTTAATAAAGGCAAAATAATAACCAAGGTCATGGGACACGTATTCCAAGTTGAATGTTGAGCAAAACATCCTAGTTTTGGTGTTCATATGGTTTATTATGGCTATGGAAATTGGAAAAGGCAATGGCCAAGGCTTTGGAAAGGCAAAGTGGCATTTATTGGCATTTATTTATGAAAATAATGGAAAATAGGAGAAAAGGGACGTGAAAGTTTACAGGTTGCATGTGAGGAGGAAAATAATAGAAAATGAAGAAAATAGAAGTCTCATTAATAAAAAGGCTTTTGAGGATCAGTTGGTAAACTTTTGTTCGTTCAATTTCGGAGCTCTCATTCTATTCTCTCTCTCTCTCTCTCTCATACTCTCAGACACTTAGAGTTTCTTGGAGCACTCTTGGAGAGTGTGGCATACTTGGATTTTTGGAGCAAGAAGGCAAAGGAAGAGTAGGAAAGTGCAAGAGGACATTGGGATCAACAGCTACAACGGGTTATGTTTGCAGGTACTAAGTTGGATGTGTGTTTTCCTCACTAGTTTTGGCATGCATGGCATATGCATGTGGTTTCTTGGTCATGATCTATCATTGGCATGGAGGATTTCCTGGATTGACAGTGGATTTGCCTAGCCTTGCCATTTCCTAGATAGTCACGGTGTTGTGGGTTCATTTCATTATTTGTTTTTCTGGTTGGTTTCATGTGCCTTTGCCTGTGAGTTGAGTTATTAGTTCCTGGAAGCCTTGGTTGGACAAACGCTCTGGAATCCCTGTAACATCTTGGTTTGAATTACTAGTTCTGGAAGCCTTGGTTGGAAAAATGCTCTGGAAGCCCTTGGTGGGTTGAGTTACTAGTCTTGGAAGCCCTTGTTGGACAAACGTGATGGAAGCTCCGCGGAAGTTGTGGGTTGCGTTACTAGTCCTGGAAGCCCTGGTTGGAACAAACATTGTAGAGCCCTGGACAGCTTAGGTAGAGACCGATCTGGTAATGGTTGTGATGTATGACCGTGAGGTGGAATCATTGGTTGAGGGTTGAGGTGGTTTGGCCTCTAGAAGCCCTGGTTTGGTTTTGAGTGATGTGTTTTATGAGAGCCCACATTCATGCTTGGAATCACCTTGGAATATGGCACGAGGGTGACTGGCTAAAGAGAGATTTGGCTCATCCATGTCTATAGTCAAGTGGAACATGGAAGTCCCAGACTTGGTTGCATTTTGCTTATGGAAATAAAATCTCTTCTCCTCTTGTATTGATGGGTAAATATGCTTGTTATTATGTGGATTATATGGTTGTTCTATGCTTGTCATTTTTGTTGTTTATATGCTAGTTATGAATGTGTTTTTTGATATTGATGATGTATGGATCTCATCATATTTTGATTTGTAAATGAATGAACAATGTATCTATTATCAAATAGATGATAATGCAGTTAATGTATGAGGCAACAATGCTTCTTACTGATTCTCAGATAAGCATGAGACCCCTAAGCTTAGATCTATAGTTTAAACCTGTAGATTACATATTTGTGACATGTTTGACAAAACGCCTGTCATGGCTAGTAGGGGTCTAGTAAAGTCTTTGTTCAAGTGTTTGCATTTATATTGTTATTCCATTGTTATCTTTCAGTTCTAAAAGTGTCATGGAATTTAGGGTAGTGACCTGGGCTTTGGGCCTGAAAAAAGTGGCACAGAAATCAGTGTCGCAGGCTCAGAACTAATATGAAAATTCCCCAATCGCATGCATACCTATGTTGTGCATGCGACTAGAGGCTTCCAGTCGCACTCTTGCTCATGTCAAGGGAGCGACTGGGGGATTGATGCATGAAAAGTAGAATTTGGATCAGGGTCTAGCCTCCTGGAAGTTTGGGATGGCTCCTGGGTGTCTTGTAGCATGTGTAGAAGGTCTGTGTTGTTGTCTGGTGTATGTTCCACTTCTTTAAGGTGGCCTAGGAGGTTGAATCAGATCATAGTAACTCTTCATCACATGTTTACCCTGGTTGGTCGGTTACTTGGGTAGATGTGGGAGGAGGGTGTTACACAAGCCCTTAATTATGAATTCCATACAAGTGTGCTTATTGTCACTCATATGACCACTTAAGGGAGGAGTGCCCTAGTGGCAAGTTAAAAAAAGAAAAAAATTGATTAAAAAATTGCACAAGGGTTTCGACTCTGATAGTTCCCCCTCCCACAGTATAAACTCGGAATAAAACACTACTAAGGAAAATTCATTTGGACAAACCTCTATTTCAAATAGGAGGGGACCAATCCCAGTGGAAAAATGTTCAAAGCATTCTGGTTGCATCCATAGAGGAGTTAAAAGGAAGAAATGCAGAACTCCAAAAGGAACCACATGGAGAAGCGCAACATGTCATTATTGTAGTCTTAGCCTCCTCATTGGGTATGTTGAATCCCTGCTCCCCTTCTCCCCCTTCTTTATCTGCAGAAATTTATACTCCTCCTATCTCTACCTCAATGCACTTGCACCATTATGGAATTGCAAAATTTATTTCTTCTCCTCCCTTCTCCTTCTATCCCTTTATTTTCGCCTTCCCCCTTTTCAAACCCCCTTCCCCCATCACCAACCTTTCTCTCCTCTCTGGGGATGTTTTCCCTCCCCTCCCTACATTTACATATAAACATCATTACAACCTCTGATCCATTTCCTCTAGCGCAGTAGAGAGAAGCTTCCAGAAAGGGGTTTTCAATCTCAAACCTAGTGGAGGCCTTGGTAGTATTGATGACCAGTTACCACAGGGCTCGGATAGGGAACGAAATCCCTCATATCCTTAGCCATGAAACAAGCTTCCTTTGAGATATAATAACAGAAACAAATATCGATTATTGGGGCTCCTAGAGCAGCTGCCCCGGGAGAGGTTTAGAATTTGACTACTTTCTCTAAACATTCGGGGCCTAGCCAACCCCTTAAAAACTTTGGCTCTAAAGAGGTTGATCACATCCCTCTCACCTCAAATTATCTTTCTACAAGAGACTAAGATCGAAGGACACTAGGTAGAGTCCTTTCTATTTGCCCTGCTCCCAATTTCGTCTTTCCATCATACTAATGCTATGGAAAAATCTGGAGGGTTGGTCATGGGATGAACTCTGCTCTATAATAGTGTTCCTTATCACGGGCCTCCAAGTCAATCCAAGCTATTGATTTTACATTAATAGATGATGGATTTTATTTTACTGGTCTAAATGTATACAGACCATATATGAAGAGGAAGTTTGTCTGTGACAACGTCTTCAATCTCCCTTGCTTTAGGTTTGATTTCATCTACCTTGGGGGCAACCTAAATTTTACTCTCGGACAATATGAAATTTGGGGCTCCTTTGTGCACCTCAACCTAATGGTATATTATTTTGTGGACAATATTGAGAATGCAGGGCTTATGGATTTCCTCCTTACAAAACTACTCCCAACGTGTACAAATAACAATACTAGTCCTTCATATATTGCTAAGAGTCTAGATCGCTTCCTCATCACTAAAAACTTTCTCTACCAACTTTTTCACATTCGTCAGTGGGTCGATTTGGGAGGGATGTCTCATCACAACCCTGTTATTATGGACATTATTTATGGCTCTCGAAAGCCTATGGGACCATTTAATATGAACCCTATATAGCTTGATCATCCATCCCTAATTGAAAAAATCATGGAAAATTGGACCCCCTATGATTGAGCTCAGAGGTCATCTCCTCTGATTCAATTCCAAGAGAACCTAAAAAGGGCCAAAAATACCATCTCGCAAATTGCGATGGAGAAAAAGCATTAGGACGAAAGGTCAATATCTTAAATTGAAGAAAAATTAAAGGACCTCCTGATAAATAGGGATCATTCCTCTCTTTCTGATGAGAAAATATTAGTCTAGAAAGAACTAGAAGCAAAAAAAATAGCCCTCCTATTGGAGCAGTAAGGAATGAAGCCTGAAGAGTATAGCCCTTTGGTTAAAGGTTAGGGATGAAAACACAAAATTCTTCCTTTGAATAGAAAACCAGAGGAAGGTCATAAACATTATTTGGGAAATTAATAGGGATGGTGGATCCAAAGTTACCTCTTTTAAGGATATCTTTAAAGAGGGCATATCATACTTTAAAGACATATGAAATTGCTTGGACGAGTAAACATTGACAAGATATTACAAATAGCAACCTCCTTTCCCCGATTTATTAAGGATGGTGACAATGAAAAGTTAATGAAGGAAATAACAAAGTTTGAGCTAGAAGTTGTCCTTCATAGTTTTCAAAAAGATAAAATCCCAGGTCCAGATTGACTCTCTATTGAATTCTACTTGGCATGTTACAAATTTATTGGAGATTATTTACTGCATGTGGAGGAATATTCCAGGCAACTTGGGAAAATACTTGCCCCCTTCAAACCCTCCTTCATCTCCCTAATCCCCAAATCTGATAAACATATATCTTTCGACTAATTTCAACCTATCTCTCTTTGCAAATCTGTATACAATATTTTTTCTAAAATCATCCCCCTTCGTATAAAACCTTTCCTCTCAAATCATATATCTTTAGAACAATTTGGCTTTTTTAAGGACTAACAAATCCATGAAGCAATTGGGCTGTCACAAGAGAGACTTCACAATATAGAAGAAAAGTTAGATCAACGACTTAAAAATTAGCTTCTTCGAGGGGGAAACCTCCTTTACATTACATAAATGAACAATTCTTGGATGATACAAATGATAAGACCTCTTTATTATATATAGGAGTCTAAGGGGTCACAATATAATCATAGCCTACATAACAATAATAATTTAAGGGCACAACAATAACAATAGTGGGCTTATGTGGGGCACAACAATAACAATAGGGGGCTACACTAAAAATAACAATAAGGGGACTACACTAGTATTATAGGGACCTAACATGCCCCTCTCATTCAAAAAAGTATTGTCCTCAACGCTTGAGTAGTTCACGATGATTATGTATAAAATTCTCATCCTCCCACGTGGAATCTTTAGCGGGTAAGTTCTTCCACTTAATGAGATACTCTGAAATTAATCGATTTTGTAGTTGTCGGATTCTTGTTTATGTGACTGCTCCAGGCTCAAATATGGTTTTTCCTTCTTCGTGAAGTTCTAGCGACATTGTTTGAACTGGGAGGTTGTCATTGATGACCTTCTTTAAGAATGAAACATGGAAAACTGGGTGTACTCGGGAAGATGCAGGAAGCTCCAATTTGTATGTCATAGTACCAATCTTTTGTAACACCTTGTGAGGACCATATTACTTGGGTGATAATTTATTATCCTTCTTAGCTTGCTTAAGGGACATTTGTTTGTATGGTTGTAGCCGTAAAAATACATAGTCGCCTACATCAAAACTTCTTTCACTGTTATGTTGATATGCCTGTTGTTTCATTTGATTTTGCGCCAGAGTGAGGTTCTCCTTTAAGAGTTGGAGAACTTGTTGTTGATGCTCGATGTCATCCCATTGCTTGAACCCTAAAATTTTATCTTAAAAATGATGTGATGGATGGTGGATGATATCCATAAAGTGCCATAAACAGGGTTATTTTTGCTACAGTATGGAAGGAAGTGTTATACCACCATTCAACTAGAGGTAGCCACTTGACCCATTGTGTTTGTTTATCAAATATAAAGCAACAGAGATATCCTTCCAAATATGTGTTCACTATCTCAGTTTTCTTGTCAAATTGAGGATGATAAGATGAGCTATGAGCTAATTGAGTACCAAGACAAGAAAATAGTTTCGTCCAAAAATTTATAGTGAAAATGGGATCTATGTCACTTATAATAATCTTTGGGTTTCCATGTATATTTTTAATTGTTTCCATAAATACAGTAGCAATTGTACTACCTTAAAAGGATGAGATAATGCACAAAAGTGTGCTTATTTGTTAAGTCTATCAACTACCATTACGTTGACACTATTTCCTTCATACGTGGGTAAACTTATGATAAAATCCATTGAGAAATTCTCCCAATGTTGACTTGGAATGGCTAAAGGTTGTAACAAACCTAGCGTCTTAATTGTCTCAACTTTATTTTTTTGGAAAACCAAACATTTAGCCACAAACTTCTGAATATTAGATTTAAGGCCATCCCAAAAAAAAATCCTTCTTAACCATGTGGTAAGTTTTTAAAAATACCGAGTGCCCTCCTAAGAGGGAGGTGTGAAATTCCAAAATAATATTTTTCTTGAGTTGGGAATTCTTACAAAGATATAAGTGATCTTTGTACCGTGATGAATCATTTTTCTAGCTAAATGTGTCAAATGTACTGGTATCTTGTTACAACTTTTGAATGAGTGTCCATACCTCGTCGTCACTCATCCCTTGCTTCAGTTATCCAATCAGGTTGGATAATAGAAATGGAACAAAGCATTGGTTCTGCATCCTCATGCTTTCTTGAGATTGCACATGCAACAACATTATGCTTCGTTTTGTTGTAGATGGTTTCCAAGTCATAACCCAACACCTTTGTGACCCATTTTTGCTTATCTTATGAAGATAATATTTGTTCCGAAAGGTATTTAATACTATCATGATTATTTTTTACCTTGAAGTGTCTTCCCACTAGGCAAGGTCGTCATTTCTTTAGTGCATGTATTATTGCACACATTTGTATTCCTTTTGCTTCCTAGTTTGGTGTGGTTTGGTTTCATATGCTCATTTTCCTCTGGGGGTGTTCCTTCTCATAAATAGGTTTGTGTAAATACTTTCCTTTGATTGGACCACTTTCAAAAGCAATGGGTCTTCCTTCTTGCATTAAAACAACACCAATTCATTTCCTTGGGTATCACATTCCACAATAAAGGTTTTTGTAAAGTCCGGCGTAGCTAAGACCGATGCTTGGCACATTGCCTCTTTAAGACGTTCAAAGGCCTTAGTTGCTTATGGAGTCCAAGAAAATGCATATTTCTTCAGTAATGTTGTTAGAGGTATTGCTATTCTTCCATAATTCTTAACAAACTTGCGATAATACCTTGTTAATCCGAGAAATCCTCGAAGATGCTTTATGGTTGCAGGGATTTTCCATTCCTTAATGGCTTTAATTTTGTCAGGGTCTACCTTAACACCCTCATGAGATACAATATGACCCAAATATTCCACCTCTTGTACTCCAAAGAAACATTTCGAGGTTTTTGTATGTAAAGTTTCTCCTCCAGTAGTTTAAGCACCCAATCAACATGTTGAACATGATCCTTCCAAGACTTGTTGTAGATTAGTATATCATCAAAAACTACTAAGACAATTTTTCCAAGAAAGGGTTTGAAAATGGAATTCATCAAACCTTGAAATTTGGAAGGTGCATTAGTAAGGCCAAAAGGCATGACCAAAATTCATAATGACCCTCTTGAGTTCTGAATGCAATTTTCAAAATGTCTTTAGTCTTCATTCTAATTTGATGATATCTTGAATGAAGATCCAGCTTGGTGAAGTAAATTGCTCCATGAAACTCATCCAACAATTCATGAATGAAAAGAATGGGAAATTGATCTCTAATAGTGATCTTGTTGAGGTCCCTATAATCTAGACACATACGCCATGATCCATCCTTCTTGTGCACCACTACTACTAGTGCAGAGAAAGAAATTTGACTAGGTTGAATCATACCAACCTCTAACATTTCTGCAACCATACGTTCAATTTCACTCTTTTGGGCATAGAGATATTTGTAAGGTCCAATGTTTGGATGAACACTTCCTGGAATCAAATGAATAGCATGATCATGATCATGAATAGGTGTTAGGCCTTTGGGAGTCTTAAATACCTTAGAATGATTTTCCAAGACTTTTTGGAGATTTGGAGAAATAGATGATTTTGATGTTTGAACCTCTAGTGAGCACAATTGTGCAATTAAGCATTGTTGTTATTTCTTCAAAAAAAAATTCATGCCATTAGAATTGATTATCTTTCTTGGTTTCCCTATGATACCCCTTAATTCAACTTCCTTTCCTTCCCCCAAAAAAATCAAGAAAAGTTCTTGAAAATTAAAATTTATTGTCCCCAAATATTGTAACCATTAGACTCTTAGTACAACATCAACACTACCCATTGGAATGGAAAACATTAGACTATTCAATACATATTCCCCCATGGTTAACTTGATATTATTTCACTTTCCAAATCAATTTATAGTTCCTCCATTTGCAACCATCACTTGACACTCTCGTGCTAGATATAGGAAGCAATTCAATTCCTTGGCTATATTACAATGAATAAAATTATTGGTACTACCTGAATCAATTTGCAATATTTCATTTTTCTTCTTGATATATCCTTTTATATTGAGAGTTTGAGGAGTGGTAATTCCTGCCAATGCATTACAACATATAGTCAGATTCATTTCTTCTTTCTTTGGGGTTGGTTCCTAGTGTATATCCTCCTCTTTTGATGTTTATTGTTCCATTTCTTCTTCCCCTTCACAATCTATGTAGAATAATTTCTTATCAACACACTTATGACCATAAGTGTATTTGCTATCACAACTGTAACAAAGCCCTTTTTCTCTTTTTTCCTCCAATTGTTGTGGCGTCAACCTTGTAGGTTGTGGAAGGCTAGGAGCAACAACACTTCCGTATTTATAGTTGTAAGTGGTAGACTTCCTTGTTTCCAAAATTTTAATTTCAACTTTTATTGCCATCCTGAATTCATTCTCCAATGAATCAAGTTCCCAAAGGCGAACCTCATGCTATATTTTATCCTTCAAAGTCGCTACGAATCAATCATATGCTACTATGGAATATTAGTTACCCTGATGTTCAATTTTTGGAATTCCTCATTGTGTTCTACCATTGAACCCTTTTGTTTGAGATTTATCAATTGGCTAAAGAAGGTGTTGCTCTTTGTATCCTCGTAATGTGCTATCATTTCCTCCATTAAATTTTACTAAGTGACAAGTGGTTTATGAAAACAAAGCCATCGATACCATATAAACTGATTGGGTTCTAAATATAAAGATGCAATGCATACCTTTCGTGTGTGTTGCACATCAAGGATATCAAAATATTGCTCCATGTTACTGAATCCTTGCCATAAAACTTTCTCATATCGATCTTTGGAATGTGGTGGGTCATAAACCCAACATTTGAGTCTCTAAAATCATCATTCATATTCCTCTTGTTCTCCTCATGAGATTCATGGAATACCTTTTTGCCATTAGGAAGCATTTCTTGTAGTAACTTTATCAAACCTTCCATGTATGCCTTTATTTCTGCTTTTGAACCATCCATGTCACCTTTTATTTATGTTTTTAAACCATCCATGTCACCTTTTAATTCATCTTTGGTTGCTCTCTATGAGAGTGAAATTTGTTGCACTTGGTCCAATAATTTTGATATAATCTCAAGTTGCAATTCTTCCTCTTCATGAGTCATAGTAGAGATTTATGAGGGCTCAATGGGTGTATAATTATTTTTTTGGGGAGGAATTTTAGAACCAAATACTGATATCTATGCTTCAATATGCCTTTTGAATAATTTCAAACTGTTTTTTCAAACAAAAGTTATGCAAAAAAAAATACTCCTTTTTCTTGCATTTTAGGAGCTCAATATTGAATCTCTGTAATTTTGAATCTCCAAGGTCTAAAATTTTATCTTGTAGTATCCCTATAAGTCTTCTTTCCAACTCCATAAGTCAAATCGATATTGGATTCTTCAAGAAAGAGTTATGCCCAATATCTCACGATGTCATGATTATCAACTTATTCAGTGGAAAGAACTTGTACGAAGTTCCACGTGTCATTTCTTATACCCTTGAACCTGTAAATAATACAGGAAAAACTATAGTCCGTTCACTTTCAGACATTTTTTACGAACTTCAAATTTGATGCTCAAAGAGAAATTTATGACAAATTTCCCTAGGTCACCTATTTGAGATTGAATTCTAGAGCCTGCAAAAACCCTAACTTCCTTGGATTATATGTCCGAAAATATAGCAAACCAGGATCTGAAACTTGTATATGAATTTCACCAATATTTCGGCTCCACGTGGTTGCAATTTCAGGGTTTGAAGCCTCGCAAGAAAAAAATTGTAGTCAAAATTCCAAGATTGCCTATTTGAAGAAGCAAAACCCTAGAATCAAAAGCTATGATACCAAATGTTATGTAACCAACTCACAAATTAGATGAAAAAATAGATCAAAGACTTAAAAATTAGCCTCTTAGAGCGGGAAACCTCCTTTACATTACATAAATGAATAATTCTTGGATGATACAAATGATAAGACCTCCTTGGTATATATAAGAGTCTAAGAGGTCATAATATAATCAGAGGCTACATAACAATAATAATGTAAGGGCACAATATTAACAATAGTGGGCTTCTATGGGGTACACCAATAAAAATATGGGGGATAATGGGCACAAAAATAACAATAAGGGGCTACACTCACAATAAAAATAAGGGGAATACACTAGTATTATAGGGACCTAACATTTTGACCTGTCTCTCTTTGCAAACTTGTATAGAAGATTCTTTCTAAAATCATCCTCCTTCGTATAAAACCTTTCCTCTAAAATCATATATCTTTAGAACAATTTGGATTTTTTTAAGGAATGACAAATCCATGAAGCAGTTAGGCTAGCACAAGAGAGACTTCATTCTATACATACATTGAAGCAAAAATTTATTATTTATAAAGTGGATCTATCTAAGGCTTTCAATAGAGTGAAATGGCTATATATCAGACTAATTATTCTACATCTAGGCTTCAACCCTCTTTTTGATTCTTGGATATATAATTGTATTAGTAAAAATTTGATGGCCCTCTTAATCAATGGGCCTACTTCTCCCTTCTACAACCCCAAAGAGGACTCAAACAAGGATATCTCCTATCCCCTCTCCTCTTTTTGCTTGTAGTTGAAGCCCTTAGTCGGGATATCATTGATGCAAATAGATATCATCTTATAAAGGGTATTGAGATTTATCATGATTACGATATTATGCATCTATTATTTGTGGATGTTATCATCCTCTTTTTGGTGATGGATGTAGGCAACCTTCAAGCTATAAATCACACATTGGACTTATTCACCATGACTACAGGCATGATGATTAATTGAGAAAAATGCTCTTTGGTCAGAAATTCCCTTAACCAGGAAAACTTTGACCTCATCTCTAATACCTAGATCAAGTTTCGAAGAGAGAATTGGCACTAGAGAATTGGTGCACTAGATCATATTTGGTGCACTAGATCAAGGATAGCACTAGATCAAGGATAATGGGAATAATAAGAAAGAAATGAAGGAACAATTAGACACCACTAGATATGTCCCTCAACATAATTAACAAACCAGTCTTCCTACACAACTCTCTCATCTAATAATCAACAGCCTCATTTTGGAGAGTACTTAATTTAACATGTCACATTATTTTCTTACAGTTATTTCACTTTTTACTCGATGCTACATGATATATAATTTTTGTTTAAAAGTTTGGACTACATGGCACTGAGGAGGGCAACATTTTTTTTTAAACAGATTGACTCCTCAAAGATTTTTTGTTCACAGGAAGCCAAGTTTACCCAAATTTATTTTTTTCTTTACAACGGGACTCAGATGATACATTAAACTATAATCAAGAGCTCTTTATATTTTGGGTAGATCTTGTTTTAAAATTAACTGCAACTGATGTATTTACATATGTATAATTTTGGGGTCTTTTGAGCAAACTTATTTTTTGGGCCAATGTGCCATTATAATTTTTTTTTTCTAATCTAGTCTACTTCTATTATATCATACACGACAAAACATTACAATGCTTGTCCTCCGAATTTGGAAAGCCAATTCCGGAGGGAAGTACCAGAAACTTAATAGCAAAATAAGGACTACCTCAGGTGGGGAAACTAGTCCATAAGTAGAGCGTATTAGGAGCTGCCCAAGATGGGAAACCAACATGTCTAGTTTTGAGACTGAAATTGAAACATAACAGAAAACATTTCCAAAACATTTGCAAACTAGATAACGCCAGAAGATAGTTGTAGTAAGAGGTGAGCACCTAGCAATTGGACTTGAGGTAAGCCATCATTCTTCTCTTTAAGGTTGGGAGTTTCTTCCACGATCCTGTAAGCATAAAGAGACTCGTCCTCCTCCTTGTTAGGCTCATGGACAGAAGAAGGAGGTAGAAGCAACACCTGGGCAGCTGGCGAGTTGAAGGAGGTTTCATGTAAGCTGGTGACGTCTTCCTTGCCGTCCTCACCATTGCTTGAGCCACGACTGCTGCGAGAACCAAAGCCACTGCTAAAGCAATGAATGCTACTGGAAGCACTTTACACAGGTAGGGATTTCATATTGCGAGGAATGGAGACAAGTGCGGATTGAATTGTGGATTTTCGAGGGCGCTTTTTGGGACGAAGACCAGAGGATTTAGGCTGGAGATTTGGGAGATGAAGGGACAATTGAGCGGAGAGGTTGACAGGGTCGAGCATCCTCGACTCTTCCCAATCCATGGAGAAGTTCACCTCCCCGCTAATGGCCATCGACGAAGGGGTTCTTAAGGGAGGCCATGCCCGCCAGCGCAATGGCATCTCATTCTATGTTGCCTTGGCATGTTGAGCGAGTGAAAGGAAGCTCGAGATAGGGAGGGGATGCTCTTAAGTGCAACAGAGGAGCACCCACAACCTCGTAGAGAGGCAACCACATTGAGACTAAGCAGAGCCGAGAGCCAAGGGCGAAATAGAAATGCAGGAGACAAACACAGAGAGCTGGATGGAGAGACGAATGAAGGCCAGAGGAGCGTGGAGGGCAGATTTAAGAGCCATTGATGCAAGACGAGGCCGAGTTAATGCACAACAACCAAAGGACATTGCGTGAAAGCTGGCGAGGGTGGTAATAAAGGGAGTCGTGCTCCAACATTTATCAGCGGGCGGGCGACCATGTGCAGGCACGTGGGGTGGACAAGTGCCTTGCCACATGGCGTCCAAGTGGCCCATCTTCTCATTGCTGAGCACCAGCATCTAGGGGTGCCATTAGAATATTGAGCCATCTACACTTAGTGTATTTTATTTTAACGATAAATAGAATACGTGCTTTTTTCTTTGAAAAAATAAAAAAAGAAAAAAATCCACCTTGGCACTAAAAAAAATAGAAAGCACTTTAAGTCCAATGATCTCACCTATATGAACAATTTTGGTTTAAATTTGGTTGTGTGGCTTAAGTAAACTACTTTTTTGGAAAAAGTAACCATCTTTCTAACCAAAAATTTAATAAGAACTCAACAAAAATTTCAAACATGATTAGAGTTTTATTATGATTTATGTTTCGTGTATAGTGGAATATCAACCCAAATTTTGAAGATTTGATCAAAGTTACAAATCTATGAGAACCCTCACTTCCTATATCTACCAAATTTCGGCAAGAGGAGAAAAGTTGGTTACAAGATTAGAAAATTGCATTAATGTGTCCCTCGCCCATTAAGGTATTCCAAGAAAAAATCATTCTTTGATTAATCCCTCAAAGAGCTCTATAGTGTACCCAACGTGTTTATCATTGTAGTAAAGGTGTATTAGTTATTTATATTTTCACATTCATGGCTAGAGAACAAGGTCATGCCCCTTTCTTTGTTTTCCTTTCTTTCTTGTTTCATTTTTTTCCTTCTTATTTTCTTTTCCTTCTCAACCTTTCCTTATTTTGCCTTTTATTTCTTAAAGGTTTACTAGTTTTAAGACATGCCATATGAGGACCTACAAATGGATGAAGGGACAATTTTTCTAACGTAAGTCTCAATCATCTCTATAATGGGTGCCTCCTTGATATGAGGATCATAAAAATGATCAATAATTAGGAAAACTAAGGGTCCAAAGGACCCTAATCCTTTGGCACACAAGTATAAAATTGATGCAAACTGCATCTTTTTTTTGCCCAAGCTTGATATCCAATAGATAAAACCATGCTCATTCTTTATACTTTGGTGCGGATCCTTTTTGAATCACTTAAAATTCATGATTGTGGATCGGTTTGTATCAATGTATAACATTGTTAGTGCTTCCTGTAACTCCCCAAAGGAGTCATAACCAACAATTCCAACAATGTTCACATCCAAAATGAACCCAAATTTGATACGCCCTCAACTCTAAGTCATAACTCTACCTAAATCCTATGATCAAGAGTTGGAACCAAATGTTAAACTAAAAGCGCTAAGGCTATTCGAGCCTCAACATTATCAACTTCTCCCTTTAAAATCATAATTTGGTTAAACCTCAAATTTGCAAACTGTTGGATCTTACCTTGTTTCATTGCATATGTCCCACCATGGTGATCAAGAGTGCGAATGAAAGGTTCTAAGGGTCACCAATTATTTTTTGTGTTGCAATTCCTCCACAAAGAAATTGATAGTGATCAAATCGACATTATTTAACTTAATATGACATGGAACCATGTTCACGGAACCTCGACCTAATTAATGTTATCTTTGACATGACTTCACAACACTAAACACCAATATTTTAGTCTATTAGGGGCATTAGTTAACAAATCGACAGGATGGTCTTAGCAGTAGAGTGCTTGACGGTCTCAACGGTGGAGCGCTTGGCGATAGAGCACTCGACGGTCTTGGTGTTAAATTAATAATCATTTGGCATGAATATTCCTATCTTTGAGGCCCAATAACAGATGGGTCGCACTGTGTGGCTGGTCCAGGTGGCTTCAAAAATCAAAATTCTCAAAATTTGATGGAAACATCGCCAAGTTGTAGTGCTCGTATTTATAATTCTAGTGGCACAAACGACACTCAAATCTGAGTCTATGTGACCAACTTATCACAATCTTAAGTTTTACAGGTTAATGAAGAAAAATAGGACCCACAAGCCACACATGGAAACAAACTAGCCAATTAGCCATTGACACTTGGCGCTCAGTCATTAGCTCTTTATTCCTACAAAAAGACAAAAAAAAATCAAAATCATATAAAGACAAAAAAAAAAAAAAAACCATAACAAAACTACAAAAAGAAAAACACATTTAAAAACCATCAAATATTTTAAAACCCCAAAAAGATTGGTTATATGGTTTGTTTGTTGGTTACAAACCATACATGTATGGTTGTTATAAACCATGAAAGAGCTGTATGTCATATAAACACCTTGTGGCATGTACAAATGACAACCATGGGACCTATAGATTTTGCTATATAAAAGGCTAATGGTTACACAACGAGTTGACTTTGGTTTTGTTCGGGAGTAACAATCAACGGTCAAGATTCGAATTGGCGGTTTAAAAAATGGTTTTATATATAGTTTTGAGCGACGATTTATAATATGCCAACGATTAATGCATTAAACGATGGTTAAAACGATCACATATTATATATGGTGACGATTTATTTTGGCATAGAAAATTAGGTCAATAGGTGGAGTTGAACCAGAAACCCGGTTTGACGAATGATTTAAACTACAAGGGCACAATATTAACAGTAATGGGATTCCATGGGGCACAACAATAACAATATGGGGGATAATGGGCACAACAATAACAATAGGGGGATACACTAACAATAAAAATAATGGGAATACACAAATATTATAGGGACCTAACATTTCGAGCCATCTCTCTTTGCAAATTTGTATACAATATTGTTTCTAAAATCATCCCCCTTCGTATAAAACATTTCCTCTCAAATCATATATCTTTAGAACAATCTGAATTCTTTAAGGACTGAAAAATCCATGAAGCAGTTGGGATAGCAAAAGAGATACTTCACTCTATCCATACATTGAAGCAAAAAGCTATTATTTATAAAGAGTATCTATCTAAGGCTTTTGATAAAGTGAAATGGCTATATGTCAGAATAATTATTCTACATTTGGGCTTCAACCCTGTTTTTGTTTTTTGGATCTACAATTGCATTAGTACATATTTGATGGCCCTCTTAACCAAAAGGGCCAACTTCTCCCTTTGACAACTCCATAGAGGACTCAAACAAGGCTATCCCCTATCCCCTCTCCTCTTTCTGCCTGTAGCTGAAGCCCTTAGTCAGGCTATCATTGATGCAAATAGACATCATCTTTTAAAGGGTATTTAGATTTCTCATGTTTTTGATATTATGCATCTACTATTTGTGGAAGATATAATCCTCTTATGGTGATGGATGTAGGCAGTCTTCAAGCTATAAATCGCATGTTGAACTTATTCACTATGGCTACAGGCATGATGATTAACTGCTCAAAATGTTATTTGGTTAGAAATTCCCTTAACCAGGTAGATTTTGACCTCATCTCCCCTATCTAGGTCAAATTTTGAAGAGAGAATTGGCACTAGATCAAGGATACTGGGAAATCCAAGAAAGGAATGAAGGAAAAATCGGGCACCACTAGCTATGTCCCTCGGCATAATTAACAAACCAGTCTTCCTACACATATCTCTCATCTCATAATCAACAATGTTGTTTTGGAGAGTAAATACTTTACCATGTCACATTATTTTCTTACAATTATTTCACTTCTTGTTGGATGCTACAGGATATATAATTTTGTTTAAAAGTTTGGACTACATGGCACTTAGCAGGGAAACATTTTTTTTTTTTAACAAATTGACTCCTCAAAGATTTTTTTTTCACAGGAAGTTGGGTTTATGAAGCCTTATTTTTGTTCTTTACAACATGACTCACATGATTTATTCAACTATTATCAAGAGCACTTTGTATTTTGGGCAGATCTTGTTTTAAAACTAATTGCAACTTATGGATTTACATATGTATAACTTTGGGATCTTTTGAGAAAACCTTTTTTTTGAGCCAATGTGCCATTATAATGTTGATTCATCTACACTCAATTATTTTATTTTGACAATAAATAGAATACATGATTTTTTCCTTGAAAAAAAGAAAAAAAGGTTGTTCCACCTTGGCACCAAAAAAAAGAGAGAAAGCACTTTAAGTTTCAATGGTCTTGCCTACATGAACAATTTTAGTTTAAAATTTGGTTGTGTGGCTTAACTAGACTACTTTTTTAGAAAAGGAGCCATCTTTATAACCACAAATTTAATAAGAACTTACTAAAAAAATTCAAACATGATTAGATTTTTATTGTGATTTATGTTCCGTGTATAGTTAAATGACATTAGGATTTTTGCCTAGTTCTAAATCAGCCCAAATTTTGAAGATTTGATCAGAGTTACAATTCTATGACAACTCTCACTTCCTATATCTACCAAATTTCGGCAAGAGGAGAAAATTTGGTTACAAGGTTAGACAATTACATTAATGTGTCCCTTGCCCATTAAGGTATTCCAAGCAAAATTCATTCTTTGATTAAGCCCTCAAAGAGCTCTATAGTGTACCCAACGTGTGTATCATTGTAGTAAAGGTATATTGGTTCTTTCTCTTTTCACATGCATGGCGAGAGAACAAGCTCACGCCCTTTCTTTATTGTTTCGTTTATTTTCCTTCTTCTTTTCTTTCTTAAGGTCTTACTGGTTTTGAGACATGCCATATGAGGACCTAAAAATGAATGAAGGGTCAACTTTTCCAAGGTAAGTCTTAGTCATCTCTATAATGGGTTCCTTCTCGATCATGGATCATAAAACTGATCAATAATTAGGAAAACTAAGGGTCCAAAGGACCTTGATCCTTTGACACACAAGTAAAAAACTAATGCAGACTGCATCCTTTTTTTTCCCAAGCTTGATAGCCAATACACACTCTAAATAAAACCATGATCTTTCTTTATACTTTGGTGTGGATCCTTTTTTAATCACTTAAAATTCATGATCGTGGATCGGTTTGTATCAATGTATAGCGTTGTTAGTGCTTCCCGTAACTCCTCAAAGGAGTCATAACCAATGACTCCAACAATGTGCACATCCCACATGAACCCAAATTTGATATGCCCTCAACTCTAAGGCATAACTCCACCTAAATCCTATGATCAAGAGTTGGAACCAAATGTTAAGTTGAAAGCGCTAAGGTTATTAGAGCCTTGACATTGTCAACTTCTCCCTTTAAAATCATAATTTAGTTAAACCTCAAATTTGAAAACCTTTAGTTATTACTTTGTTTCATTGCATATGTCCAACCATTGTGACCAGGAGCATGAATGAAAGGTTATAAGGGTCACCAATTATTTCTTTATGTTGCAATTCCTACACAACGAACTCGATAGCGATCAACTCTCCATTCTTTAACTCAATCCGATATGGAACCTCGACCTGATTAATGTCAGCTTTGATGTGACTTCACAACACTAAACACCAATTTTTTAGTCTATTAGGGCCGTTAGTTAACAAATTGACACAATGGTATTAGCAGTAGAGTGCTAGGCGATCTCAACGGTGGAGCACTTGGTGATAGAGCGCTCGATGGTCTTGGTGGTAAATTGAGAAGTAATTAACAAGAATATTCATATCTTTCAGGCCCAATAATAGATGGGTCGCACTATGTGGTTGATCCAGGTGGCTTCAAAAATCAAATTTCTCAAAAATTGATGGAAACGTCGTAGTGATCGTCGTTACAATTATAGTGGCGCAAACGACACTAAAATCAGAGTCTGTTTGACCAACTTATCGCAATGTGAAGTTTTACAGGTTAAGTAGGAAAAATAGGACCCACAAGGCACACATGGCAACAAACTAGCCAATTAGCCATTGACACTTGGTGCTCAGTCATTAACTATTTGTCCACACACACACACAGATATATATATATATATATATATATATATATATATATATATATATATATATATATATATATATATATTAAAAAAAAAAAAAAGAGATTGGTTATATAGTTTGTTTGTTGGTTACAAACCATACATGTATGGTTGTTATAAACCATGAAAAATTCGTATGCCATATAAACACCTTGTGACATGTATAAACAATGACTATGGGACCTGCATATTTTGCTATATAAAAGGCTAACGGTTACACAACGAATCAGCTTTGGTTTTGTTCAAGAGTCAACAATTGGTGGTTAAGATTTGAATTGGCAGTTTAAAACATGGTTTTATATATAGTTTTAGGCGATGATTTGTAATATTCCAATAGTTAATGCATTGAACAACGGTCAAAACGAACACATATTATATATGGTGACGATTTGTTTTGGCATATAAAAATAAGTCGACAGGTGGAGTTGAACCAACGACCCTGTCGGACGAATTATTTAAATTGTAATGGGAAAACCAATATCCTGCGTGCACAATATTATTTAAACACCACTTCTTCATTCCATGACCTGGCGGAGGTGGGCAGAGGCCGAGGGGAAAACAACAGAGTGGAACTAAGATGGGTCATAGAACCTTGTGTGGCCGGAACCTTATGTGGGCACTGAATTTGAGAGGATAATACAAAGGGATATTCTAGTGATATTATTTTTTGATGTTGTGAGGAATCTCAAAGATTCCTAGAGGGGCAAGAAATGACAATGTCAGAATATTGCCAACTTTATTCCCATTTTAACTATAATTTTTCAAGGATTACAATGATGGAGCCAGTTTTTGCATATGGGCAGTAAAATATGGGGGTCATGGTAGATACGTGCCTCCATAATTAATTGTTGGGCCAAAATTTAGAGACAACAATGCACCTGTCAGAAGTGGGTCTTGTTTACAGTCAAAAGTCTCAGGAGGACAAGACAGACTCGCTGGTGCTATGATTGTTGCGATTTGAGTAACTAAATTTCAAGTCACTCCCAAGAATGGAGGTATAACGATGTGTTTTTCCATGTACGTGCCTTTCTTTTTGACGAGATGAATGAAGTGGCCTCACCACTATTGAATTAGGGCCTAGAGATGTAGTCCACACTGGACGAACTCTATTTATCAAACATTGTGCACATTGTCATTATGGTCTCCTTTATGTTTCCTCTTCTTTGTGTGTTTGTATACATGGTTTTTAGATGTTCTTTCATGCAATTTTGTTAACATCACCGAAGTAAAAGTTCCTGGTTAATGTCGGTAACTCAGAGATTCTGGATCAATGGCCTTGGATCGTCACTAACAAATGATTTTTGATACTTAATTGATTTCCCAATTAGTTGATGGCTGAGAGACAAGAATCTCTTGATGGAAAATTTTCTACTCGTTGATTGTGGAAGCTTTGAATCAACTTGGTTCATTTTTGTAATGTTCTATGTTAATCATCTTCGGCTCTCATAGGGGCTTGAACCCTAACTTATTGTTATCGAGACCACACATCACAGGCTCTATATCAACCCTAATGTACTCCCTATCTTCCAAAATAGACTTTGCATGGATTCCAAACTTAGATTGGCACCATAAACAATTGGACGAAAGATAAATAAAGCTAAGAGGTCGGGTAATGGTGTCCATTCAAATCCTCCAATTTCAAGGAAATCACATGTAAACCCAATTAATCACCTAACCTCTTAATAATATGCTCAAATAAAAATATTACATGGCAATGAAATACTAACTCATCAAAACCTCCATAACAAACATAAATGTTTTCCTAGAACTAATTACAATTACATGAGAATTTTAAATTTCCTAAATTATCCTCATTTTATCAAGGGAACCAACTCCCTTTCGCAAATTTCAAGACCCCTTAGGTCTTGTAAACAATGTTGATTTTGGAAGACTACACTCTTTCATTAGACTCCCAAGGTAAAAAAAATTCGTCGCCTCTTGGTCATGTATCCCTAATTGTCGAACCCTCGAGGATCCCAAACTTGATTTTGTTGTTATCACTTGCTTAGTTGTTTTGTTGTTGTTGCTTGGTATCTTCTTGAATCCCAAACTTTATGTTGTTGTTGTTTTCCATTTGCCTCAATGATTTTTTGTTATACTACAATCTTTAGTTTTACAGGATCACATACCATTCTTACTTGTTGTCCATTTGTCTCATTGAACTGTTGCTTCATTTATGCACTCATATGTCGTATGACCAGTACTATTATCCTTTTGTCCATCATACATAGCCCACAACTGATGCCATTCCCTATTTGACATGCTTGCTTATGTTCCTTCAAACTTGTGATCTTATAATAATGAACATATAGTTGTTCATATCACACTATGTTTCATGCTAATGTTAATGAACTCTTAAATTTCTTTGTTGTATTGTAAAACAATCTTCAAGCTTGAATTTTCTAGTTGTACGGATGTCAACATCTTGTTTTCATGCCTTTTCCTTTGTTCTCCATCATCTTGTCCTTTAACATAGTTATTGATCAAACGTGAAAATTACCTGGTACCCGTTTTTTTTAGGTAGCAAAAAAAAATGGTCGATTTTGAAAAGTGGTGATGCAGATCACCCACTTATTTTTTTTTTGAGCATAGTTTTGACACTTTAATTTTTCTTATGCTTTTTTTTAAATGTCATGATTTTCATGTCGATTTTGAAAAGTGGTGATGTAGAATAACCTGTTTTTTTTAAGCATATTTTTGGAACTTTAAATTTTCTTTGATTTTTTATTTATTTTTATTTTATTATTATTATTTTTTAAATGTCACGTCGATTTAGAAAAATGATGAGTTTTTTGACACTTTAATTATTTATTTATTTATTTATCAAGTATGAACATTTGTTTTAAAATGTTAGTGATTTTCATCTTAGTAATAAAACATAAAAATAAAATAAAAAACCTTGACAAATATATATATATATATATATATATATATATATATATATATATATATATATATATATATATATATATATATATATATATATATATGAAAAAAAAACAAATAAAAGTGTAAAAATTCAAAAATAAAAAAGGAAAGATTAAAAAAAACTCATAATTTAAAGAAAAAAATTAAAAATTAACCCAAAAAAACATATTTTTTTTTAAGTAAAAAAAATAAAAAAAACATAATTAAAGAAAATGATAAAATAAAATAATTAAATTAAAAAATTAAAAAATAATTAAAATAATCGCATTCATTGTTGATAAAGTTGACGTTTCGAACCAATCCACCGTGATTCATCTTCATGAAAAGATCCATGAGTAAGTCATATCTCACAAATGAGGTATAAATAAAAGATTGAGAATAATAAACGACAGGGAAATTGAAAAAAAAGTTGACCAAAATTGTTTAAAACAAATAGATTAGTAAATTGATTACTAAATTGATTTATATTAAACATTAATAATATCCATAATCAAGCATCATGTCTATTAATTATCATTAATAATTCATCCCTTTATCATTAAAATTTTATAAATCATTTACTTTCTTTTATATCACCTCCTCTCTAATATATTAATAAATTATAACTTAAAACTTTTTTTAAATATCAAATATTTTTAAATATATATATATATATATATATATATATATATATATATATATATATATATATATATATATATATATATTTTAAAATTAAATTATAATTATAATTTAATCTTTTATCAACATTCGTAGTAAATAAAATATTTCAAATAAGATTATTATTTGTATAAAAATATCATCAATTAATTAATAAATTAATTTTCTTAAATATATTATTTTCATCAATTTAATAATTCATTTATTTTAGGCAATTTTGGTTGACTTTCTTTTCATTTTCCCTATTGTTCATTACTCTTATTCTCCTATTTATACTCCATTTGTGATCTGACTTACTCATGGATCTTTTTAGTAGATTGGTTCGAAATGTCCACTTTATCGACAATGGATGTGATTTTCCGAAAAAAAATTCTACACAAAATACTAATCGCAGAAGCCTTAAATCTATAATTAAATAATAATAAAAAATTAAAATAATCAAAATACAAAAATACAAATTAATTAAAAATCGTAAATTTAAATTTAAAAAATAAAATTAAATTAAAAAGAACATTAACATAAATTTATAAATTTATATATATATAAATAAATTGTTTTATGGCTACCTCGGGCGCCGCGGGGCTTGGTCGACGAATCGACCTCGGCCGCCCTGAAGGCCACAAGGCTCGACTGGCGGACGACGGGAGAGTTGGCAGCTCTCCCGCCGCCCATCAGCTGAGCCCCGTGACCACCAAGGTAGCCGCGGTCAACACATTTTTTTATATAATTTTTTAATTATTTATTTATTTTTTTTTTTGTATTTTTTAAATTTTTGTTTAAATTTATTTTATATTTAAAATCTTTTATTTTATTATATATATATATATATATATATAATTTTTATTTTTATTTTTTAATTTTTTTTTAAGGTTTTTTAAATTAAAAAATGTTTTTTATTATTAAATTTGCATTTTAAATTTAATTTTTTTTTTTTTTGCTTGTTTGTTTATATATATATATTAATTTAAATTTGTATTTTTTTTTTTTGAATAATTTTAATTTTTATTTATATATATATTTTTAACTAATTTTAATTTTTTAATTTTAATTATTTTATTTCATTATTTTATTTCATCATTTTTTAATTATGTTGTTTATTATTATTAGTATTTTTTTTATAACATATAAAAAAAAGTATTGTTTTTGTTTGGTTATTTTTTATTTTTTTTTTCCTTCTACTGTTTTGTTTGTTTTGTTTTTGTTTTTTTTTTTTTTTTTTTTTTTCCCATTTTTATTTATATTTTTTTTGTTTTTTTTTTGTTTTTTGTTTTTTGTTTTTTAATTATTTTTCCTTTTTTACACTCTAGAAAAAGCATAATTAATGGATGGGGAGAACATCGACTCCTTAATAATTTTTGGATGACAACTTAGAGTTAAAGATGCTTAGTGACAACTAGTCTTTACTTTGTAATGATGAACCCTTTTTACACTGATGATAGAGTAAAAAGATTTTACAAATTTTAGGTTCACAAAATTTACAATTTCGATGGAAAAATATTTCGGAGTTATGGAAAAAAAATTCAGAGTTACAATTTCAATGGAAAAGTGTGTTAGGTAAGCCAAACCTGGTAATAATGAATTGATCAATAAATTCAATGATGGCTTCAGAATTAGCCACCTTTAGTGGAACAACTTCCACCCACTTAGTAAAATAGTCTGTTGTAGTGATAATGTATTTATGTTGTTTGGATGAGTTAGGAACAATATCACCTATGATATACAGTCCCCATTGCTCAAAAGGTTGTTTAATGTTCACCGGCTGCAAGGATAAGGCTGGTTTTCTTTCTCTTTCAGTAGCAGTTTGGCATGCTTTACATTTTCTCACATATGCATGAGTGTCTTTGAACAATGTTGGCTGATAAATCTTGCATGAAGGATTTTGTGTGCGGTGGTATCTCCTCCAAAATATCCACCCGCGGGTCCATCATGGAGTTCCTGCAAAACCCTCTATGCTTCAGACTTTTCAAGGCATCTTAATAGTACATAGTCATAGTTTTTTTTTTTTTTTTTTTTTTTTTTTTTTTTTTTTTTTTTCCTGAATAAAACATTACGTATGATATGATATTGATTAGATTTCAATCTTCTTTTTTTTCTAAGTAAAACTAATTCTATTATGTATAAAAGCTACTGATGCAAAACTGCCTCAGTGTCATCTGTGAGAGCCTGAACACTGGGCTTGATAGACATGCTCAACAAAAAGAGTCTGGACTGCCCTAGTAGGGAAACCAGTCCTTTAAGAAACAGTTTGGCTGCCCTTGAAAGGGAAACCGACCTACAGTTTATACAAAGCAAGTTAACAGAAAGAAATATATTGAAAGTAACAATTAGCCTTTCTAGCTGAGCATTGAGGCAAGTAAGCAAAAAATTCCAGTGGTAATTGAGCAGAAGTACCAGAAGAAGTTGTAAGCTGGGAGAATCACTGATCATGAGCCGGAGATGGAGGTTCTTCCACAACTCTGCACCCATATTCATCGCTGCTATCGTCCATTACTCCTTTGAGAGCGCCTTCCTTGTCAGTGACCACATCCTCCTTGCGCGGCGCGTCCTTGGAAGGATGCGCGAAATCTGCAGGCATAACCGAGCTTTTGGGGGAGCTTGTGACAGGAGGGGGCAGGGGAGAGGCTATACAGGCAGGAACAGGGAGGGGAGACTCTTCTCTGAGAGTTACAGTGATGAAAGCCGTGACAATGGGCCTGTCTAAGGAACACTCAAAGCGAAAGTCTGCACGCTGAGAAGTTTGGAGAATGGGAAGGCTTGCAGACCCATGAGAGACTGGAGGAATTGCACCACTGGGAGGGTCAATCGAAGGGGGAGGGACAGGCTGAGCAAAATGAACAGATTTACGATGGCGACCTCGTCCTCTGAAGCTACGCATGGCCTGAGGCTGGACTTGCGCCTCTTTAGCTGAGGAAGATCCTAAAGTAGAGCTGGTGGAAGGGCGATAGTGAAAAGCACGACCCCGACTAGTGCCTCGCCGACACCTCATTCTGTGGCGAAGGCGCGTCATTGAGGTAGAGGCAGGGTGGTGAAATATGCAACAGAAGGGGTGGACAGAAAGCTCAGGAGCACCGATAGGAGAGTTGATACCACCAAAGTTTTCCGACCGAGCACGGAGAGGGGAAATGACACCACAGAGATTCGTCGTCCAAGCACAGTGAGGGGAATTGGCACCACAGAAGAGAATGTGAGAGAAATGATGCCCCGGAAGCGGCTCGAAACAAGCAAGAAGAGTGCAACGATGGCCAATGGGCGTACGCGTGCTGGACTCAGCAAAGCCTAGAAGGCAAGCACCACTTAGAGGAAGCGGGAAACCACCACTGCAATCACAACTATCCGAACCGTCTAGAGCGAACTCCATAGTCGAATGAACATCCATATCAAATTGAAGGAACGACTGAGCAGGTGGAGTAATGTCTGTGTGAGCTGGCGGAGTTAAGATCTTATTAATGCATGTATAGGGGGCCATATGGCCACCCCACGCGAGCTCCTTCGGGAGACGCATAGGGACCAATGTCCCATCAGTCCATGCAAACATCCGCATCCGGAGATTAGATTTCAATATTAAAGCCCTTTTTCTTTTGTAATTGAGTTTTGTGGGAGCATATCCAATTTTTAAATAAAAGATAAGATCAACATACTGTGATTCAGAGTCATTTAGGGTTACCTCAGCAATGTGTACAATGTTACCTAAATCTTCATTATCTGATATGTTTGATGCTTCAGATAGTAATCTGCAGAGACCTTTCCCTATGAAAATTTTGGTTGGTCTTATGTCAATATCATATTCCTGCAGAGCAGTCACCCAATTTACCCTTTTTTCTCCCAGTTCCTTCTGAATAAGCAGTTTCCTTACTGCTGAAAATGGAACTATTACCTTGTTATCTGTCTTTAGGAGAAAGGTTCTGAAATGCTTTAAAGATTTGTAAACAACAAAGGCTTATTTTTCCATTTAGTTCAACACCTTGGAGATTTGAAATAAAGAAGGAAACAAGTGCTTCAATTAGTTAATCATCGATTTGTGCTAACACAACAACATAAGAGGTTTTGGAAGCAAAAGTATATAAAATGAAATGATTAGAAAAATCTGGGGTAGTTAGATAAGGATAATTTGTGATGGCTTGCTTTATTAGATCAAAAATTTCTCTTTCATTGTGTCCCCAATTAAAGAGCGTGTTTTTCTTAATAATTGCTTGCAATAGTAGAACAATTTGGGAAAAGTTAGGAACAAATCTCTTAACGAAATTTATTTGTCCTCTGCATGGATTTCTTGTTACGGGGAAGAGAGATTTCAAAAATTGCTTTTATCTTTTCTGGATCTATACAAATGCCTTCTTTTGACACAATAAATCTGACAAGTTTTCCTTCACTTAAAGCGAAATAATACCTTTTGGGATTTAATGAAATTCCATACCTTAAACAACGTTCAAGGATTTGTTTGAGATCATGATAGTGGTCACTTTTTTTTTTAAGAATAAATGGTTATATCATCAAAGTATACAACCAAAGTTTTGTTTATTAGTCCTCTAAAATCAATATCCATTGCTCTTTGAAAAGTCGCTCTTGCATTGATTAAACTGAAAGGAATTTTCTGATAAACATAAGTTCCACATTTAGTTCTCAATGCAGTCTTTAACCTGTCCTCAGGATGAACCATAATCTAATTATAGCCTGAAAATCCATCAAGAAAAGACATTAATTTTGATCCAGCAACTGATTGCAGAATTTGTTCCATAGGTGGTAATGGGAAATTGTCTTTTAAGCAAGCTTTGTTTAAGTTCCTAAAAACTATACAAATACGAATGTCACCATTATTTTTCCTAACAGGGACTAAGTTTGAAACCCACTTTGAATGCCTAAAGGGGAAGATGATCTTAGCCTTAAGGATTTTATTCAATTCATATTTGATTTGACTTTCAAAATTGGGGTTAATTTTCCTTAACTTTTGTTGTATATGATTTTCAGTGGATGTCATTGGGATATTATGTTGGATAATGGAAGTATCATACGTCTTGAGATCTTCATATATCCATGCAAAAACATTCTTGTATTTCTTCAGTAAATGAATGAAAATTAATCTTTCATTAGTCGAGAGACAAAGACCTAAATTGATATTTCGAGGATTGAGATATGTACCAAGGTTTACTAGCTCGAACCTGAAAGTTGAACTTTATAGTTTAGAATTAATAACCTTCTTAAATTTGTCTTTGATATTGTAAGATCTTCAAGTTTAACCCCAGATTTAGGTATGGCATTCTCATTAGTATTTGATTCAATTATCTTTCATGCTCGTCTTCATCGATAGTTGATCATCATATGACCCTTCTGATGTGAGAAAGGTTAGAACATCTTCTTCATCATTAAATACTCTCCATTTAGTGACATTATAAGGAATAGATGTACGAAAAATCAATTCTATAGAAAATCTATCTGGAATATAATCCTTAGAAGGAATAGGTCTAGATGCTACATTAGCTAGAAGGTCAGCACTTGCATTTTGGAGCCTTGGAATATACGAGGTGTTGAATGCTAAGAAGTGTGAGGTAAGGGATTGTACTAATGTCTGGTAATGCTTAAGATGACCAAAAATACAATGAATAGTATTTCTTACCTGTTTGATAACTATTTCCGAGTCACCATATACTTGAAGATATTTGACACCGAAGTCTATTGCTTTGTACAAGCCTTGGACCAATGCCTCATGTTCTGCAGTATTATTTGTGCACTCAAATTATAGCCTACATGTCATCATTGTCTTTTCTCCTTCCGAACTAATTAGTATGCAACCAGCTCCTGCACCTTCACTAGATTTTGATCCATCAAAGTATAGTGTCGAGAATAAAGTTTTAACACAAGGTTTATCAATGATGTTTATACATTTGGAAGAGTCTAAATGAGAAAAAATTTCAATTTGAGAATTAACTGAGTTGATAAGAAAAGGATATTTATGTGATTTAAATTTGCCTAAAAAATATTCAACAGAGTGATTTCCAAGAATGTTATTAGTAAAATCCATGGGTTCATTTTCATCCTTGAAGTCAGTTATTGAATATTTCATGTGCTTTTCGTTGTTAACTCAAATTTGATTTGGCTTAACATTGTAGGGAAGCCACATATGAGACCAATCATAGTTTAATGGCCCTCCTTCTAGTGCCAAAAGTTTTGAGGCCCCGAAAATTGGTGCAACAACATCGGGGAAAACCACCCGGTCGAGGACTTAAAAACCATTCCTTATCCGTTTGATATGGTGGCTCCGAATGGATTTATGGGACCAGTTTCCCAATGAAATATAATTTGGTGGATGGATGGTATTTTTAACTGACTGTAACTTGATAGATGGGAGTGATAACAAGCTTGAAGAAAATAAATATACCTATCTATATCTATCCCAAGATGAATTATTGTTCTATGTGATTTAAAGGAATTTTCTTTCAGCGAATGCAAATAAAGATTATACAAACACTTAGAGAGATGAAAACAATTTAAAATAATTGATTTAATTAAATAGTTTATTAAATCAATTGAATAAGAAAATATCACATCTGTTTATTGCATGTATTGAATATGTATATAAAAAATGGCAATCAAACATGTTCATAAGTGAATTAATTCTAGATTGTGTTTAAAAGATACATATAACAAAAAACCATAAGTAAAAATCAACTATTATTCATTTGAAACATAAAAATAACATAAAGATAAAAGTACCATATATATGCTAACTCTTCTCATTTGAAAAACAATATCTAGTCTATCCTTTTCTGTTAAGAAAAAATTAAGAACACAAAAGTGTGACTTCTGTAAAGTCTTCCTTTAAAAATTTCAGGAGCCCTTCTTAAAAGACATGAAGAAGTTTATATGATAAAATTAAGAGTTTGAAAATAGTAATTACATAAAGAACAGAGGAGGCTTAAACAACTCTCCTTAAATTAAGTAAAATTAAAGACAAAAATAGAATTTATTGGGGTGACTCGCTTCAGGATTACACTACTGTCTCATTGGCCATTTGTCCCTTCAGTTGAAGGATGTTGAGCATAGGTTGAACATCAGGAGGTTGGCCTGGCCTGGTGTGCACTTGTCCTGTATAAACCACATCTAAAAGTGGAGGCATCATGTAGGAAGAATTATATGTTAGACAACACAACATTAGCCATTGGCTATGTGGCTTAACCAAATATTTCCAATATTTTTCCCAGTCCAGCTTCTCCATTTTTTTTATGCGTTTGTGTTTTACCTTGGACATTTCTTGCCATTGTCTTATCAAATCTTTAACAGTAGGTAGAGAACAAGGATGTCATCTGTCAATAATATTAGAAACAATGAAATTCTGGCTAACTGTTTCAACAATGTTATTAGCAACATCTTAGGCTCTGCAAATCTCCCTTTTAGCTTGTTTTAATTTTATGTCCCAATCAGTAAATAAAATTCCCTTTTTGGAACCTTCAATCCTGGGAAGATTAAGCTTCGGCCTTCAGTAGTATCTTGCGAGGTGACATACTCTAACACTTTGTCATCGATCTCATCAAAGCTGATTCTTTGGTCCACCATGCAATTCATCTATCAATCACTTTTTTCACATAATTCAATAATACCGTACAACCTTTGGCAGAAAACAACTTGTTGTTAGGCCAACAAGGTATTCAATTCCAATGCTTCCTTCCTGAATTCATCTACTTTGGAATTGTCTTTCAATTGCTCAACAATGAATTGGAATTGATGTATTTGAGTATCCTTAGTACCGATTTCAAATTGGTGCTGCAGATTTAATTGATCTAGGCTCCCTTGGAGTTGTGATACTTGTACCTGTAATTGCTGACTAACACTCTGCTTCTCTGCTTGTAATTCCTGTTCCAATTGAAGGATTCTTTCATCCTTTTCCTTAACTAACTGTTGAACTTCGGTGGGCTTGTCTATAGTGGCAGATGCATAGGCTCCTGCAAACTGAGTTAAACGAGTTAGATCCTGAGAAGGATCTACTTGCGAATCTTTGCAAACTACTTCCATTGGGACATCTCCGAAAACAAGGATTTGAGACTGTTATGTTCTCCTCCTTTTCCTCTGCCTGCTCATGACAACTTTATGTTTGGGACTATTAAATATATCTAAGGGCATAATTTCTTCAATTTTCAATACAATCACTGAGGTAGGGTAGGTCGGGATGAATTCCTTAACTGATTTTTCATTTGACCCAGCAGTGAATGAGTTCTAAATTTTTCTTTGAGGTGTTTCCATTTCTCATTGATGATCAATGATCACCATTTCCTAGTCTCCTTTAATTTGTTGATTAAAATCCTTCCAAACATCATTTAAATCACTTGGAAATTGTAGATATTCGGCTTGCACTTCAACAAACTTATCTTCTTATGTTTTTCTAAGGACTTCAGTATCCTTAGGTGGTTGCTTCTTTTCCTGCTCTTTTTGATGTTGTTCCTTCTGTGAGATGGGTTGGGATACCTCTAGTATGTTTAAAGGAATCCCTTCCAATATTTTATTTCTATAATTCTTGAACTTTGAAAGTTGTTTTGGATTGAGGTGTGACATTGTTGGAATCACAATTGCTGTTAGACCAAAGCCCGCAGGCTTTAATCTCTGCTATAATCGCCAAATTTAGGATCCACGAGAGGCGGTTAGTCCATGTCACGAAACACACGGGGAGCATTGAACCCAATGTCCAACAATCTTCCCCCCAACGCGAGATAGGTGAGTTTCGAACTCGAGACTTTTCGCTTTGATACCAAATGTTGGAATCACAATTGCCGTTAGACCAAAACCTGCAGGCTTTAGTGTCCGCTACAATCGCCAGAGTTAGGATCCATGAGAGGCGGTTAATCCATGTCACAAAACACACGGGGAGCGTTGAACCCAATGTCCAATAGATACTACTAGTTTATAAAGTGCAAAATAAGTGTCGACTGACTCAAACAAGTAATCAAAATCATCATCTTCATGCACAAATGGTCTGATTTTTCATTTGAGTTTTGAAATCATTGGCAACTTGTTTTGGGTCATATTGTTTGTTTGAAATTGTAAACAATTTCAAGCATTGAATTTGATTGACCTTTAACCCTACATTCTTATAGTTGTCTAATGCGTAAACATCACAGTGAATAGGAAAAGAGGGCCATGAAGCTTTCTTTTCTTCCTTTGAAAACTTAGTCAATCCATTACCAACATTTTGATAAATGATTTCTCTTGCGAGAAGCTTATCTAGAACATACAATGGTAAGGCATGTGGTCGAGCCAAGCTTCCGAAGACTCTGACATAAGTAAAAAATTCTTCATCAAACCATTTTCCAATGGAGGAGAAGTCTGCTTGAGCTTCCTTGGATAATCTGGGGGCCTTTTCATTAAATACAACTTGAAATAATGGGAGCATAACTCCATGGAAAAGTTTATAGAAATGGGTTTCACATTTTGATTCCCATCAAATATTATGATAGACATGAATTGGAAGAGGGTATTGGGTAGTCCATTTCCAACCCATGGTTGGAAAATCTTAGGTAAAACACACATCATCCATAATATAAGCACTCATGTAAAATGGCAGAAATATTTTGGATGAAATGGAACAATTCTTTATATATTCCAGAATATGGGTGGCGATATTATTGGAACAAATGGTTCCCCGGTCCATGATATAAGAATTTGTAATTTCTTCCATGAGGGGAACCCATTCAACTAAGAATTTAGTGGTATTGGGCTGACCGAAGAGTTTAGACATCATTACAACAATATAAAAATAGGGAATAGCAAGGGAATTAGTGGAATGCATACACTTATCATCATTCTTATGCTTGTTTGATTTGTTCCTCCACTTCTTGATGGGATTCGGCTTTAGTTCATTCTCCTTGCAAAATTGTGCTAGAAATTCTTTATCGTAGACCTTCTCTGGGTTCGGAATGTGATACATTCTCTTCAAATCTTCAGCTTTGAATGATCCTATCAATGTTCCTCTACTTGTCAAGAAAGTTCTGTCTCCAATATTGAGGTTTTTAATTATCCATTTTACCATATCAATATATGGTAAAATTTTGGGGCGCGCAACAATCCGATGTGGAAAAGAGTTGGCGACCTCTTCTATTGTAGTTTCTTAATAATCTGAAGCATTTGCAACAGCTTCTTTTTCAACCCTATGGGGATTTTCATCTTCAAATAACATGTACATTGCTTTCGAGGAGGAAGAACCACATTCAGACATGCATGTCGTGTCTACGAATAAGGGGAGCATCTTTGTTACTTCACTAGTTGTAGTTATAGGATTTTTGGATGCCATGGGTTTTGTGGATTTCTTCGCAACCTTTGACATTTCTGAAGAGTTTTTCTTATTTGGACTTGCCTGCGAACAATCAAGCATGTTAAGTAGAAAAGGAGAAATTTTGTTTAAAATGGGAAAGTACTGTAATAATGGAAATAATGAACGAATGAAACTTGGCACACAAATAATCCATAAATTAAATACTCTTGCGGTCAAATAATTTTCGTAGGCATGAGCTGTTAAAACCATTTAAGTTATGACATTAATGGAAAGCATGAGTTGATGTGCTCATGCAATCATTCAAGCATTTAAACGAGATCTTTTTGCATCACAGACGTTATTCGTGTGTGAACCTTTTTCGAATGCTGATTAGCTACCTTTCGTCGATTGCGACGGAAATGAACAATGGGCAGAAGTGGTCATGAAACAAAAGTATGATGCGATGGAGTATATCGCATCGGGAAAATGTGAAGGATGGTTTAAAGATTTGTCATGATAAAAACGCGAAATGTGATTGATTACGTCGCGGTTGTGGGTCCCGCAGTTTGTTTCTCATGGAATATCATTTGGGAAAAAGCATTTTTCCTTTATTAAAGTGTTTTGTCATATTTTGCATCGCAAAGAGTTTAGAGTGGCTTTTAGAAGCCACATGCCTTTCATGTGATCTTGTGATTTTTCGATTGCAATTTTCTTTCATTTTTGCCTAACATTCTCTGCTTAAGAAAACTTTAGACTAAAACTCAATGTTTTTAACCCATTTCATTCATATTTCTATTTGAATTAATGATTTAAGAGTTTTATTCGTTCTAGTCTAAAATTTTAAAAGGGTCCCCATTATTTTCTAAGGTTACTATTCTAAAATAATGGGGGTTGTTGAATAGCACAACAATTGGCGATTCAATGGAAGAACCAGTTATCTCTGAAAAATGAATTTCTTGGTATCTTTAAATAAGTAAAATTAACTAAGGAAACAAAAATTATTTTCAAAATATTTGAATGAATAGAATTACTCTGAATAAAAAAACTCATCTTATTGCTAATCTTTCAGAAACCTTTCATAAATAAACATCTTCATTCCTCTATATCAATCATCAAATAGTTTAAAGGATAAAGTAGGTGTTTCTTTGTAGTTTAACCTTTTGTTTTACTCATTTTTTCATAGGTAGAGCCACAGCTGCTAGCAGGCCTTTATAGCCTTGACAAAGTTACCTTTTAACCACCAATGATTCAATATCCCATCCATCTATTATTGCAATATTTTTTAGATAAATCCTTAAACAAATAATTATTTTTTTTCATTTTCTTAAAAATTCATTGTCCTGGCTTGGGGACCAGAAAGTGACAATGTCATTCACTAGTTAAAATTGGACTAAACAAGGTGGCTCGTGATGAGACCCCTTTTCTTATGATTATTTAATAATCATGAGCCATTACCTTGGTTTGATATGTAGTAGCAGTAATGTCAGTTTATTATATACCTATGATCATCGTAAGCAAGCTCGTGATGAGACCCCTTATCCTTTTAAGTTTTTGTTTTGTTTTGTTTGTTTTTTTTTGAATTGCACTCTAGAAAAATCATAATTAAAGGATGGGGAGAATCATTGTCTCTTTAAGAGTTTTTGGATGATAACTTAGAGTTAAATATCCTTAGTGATAACTAGTCTTTACTTTGTAAAGATGAACCCTTTTTAGACTAATGATAGAGTAAAAACAATTTACAAATTTCAGGTTCACAAAATTTACAATTTCAATGGAAAAATATTTCAGATTTATATAGTATTCGTCCAATTTTTGAGTTTGTAATAATTTCCTCGATAAATTTTTATGCTTCAAAAAAAAATTCATAAAATGATTAAGAGGTGTTGTGAAAAGCCAAAAGTATGTAATCAAACATTATTCTTCTAAAAATATAAAAGTATGAGTATGGTACATTTAGAATAAATTTTCTTCTAGGAAAAGAATTTTTTCAGAATCAGCGTGTTGACAAGAAGAAAATCTTTTCTCCCTTGAATATCTTGTAACATAAATGTTGATGGGCCAATTTTTTCTGTGATTTGAAATGGTCCAAGCCACATTCTTTGGAATTTGATATGCTTACATTTTTCCTCATGTGCCTTGTCCCACTTAAGGACGAGGTCTCCAACCTGAAATGATTTTGGGGAAAAAAAATTTGCATCGAAAGAATGTTTTACAATCTGCTTGTATCGAGCATGGTTAATCCGACCTTTTCCATTTCTTCTTCTAGTTTAAGGATCTGAGACATTCTTAACTGTAAGGAAGAAGAAGGTACTTCATCAATAAATTGAACTAGGGCTAATGAAGGAAGAGCTAAATTTGATGGAATTACAACTTCTTTCCATAAACTAGATTGAATGGAGAAGTACCTATATAGGTCTTCTGAGTAATCCTATCTGCGCATAGTGCAAATGTTAAAGACTTATGCCAGTTTTTCTAGCTCTGATCAATAGTCCTTTTCATGATTCTTATGAGATTTTTATTCATTGATTTTGCTAGACCATTCCCTTGGGGATAATAATTAGCGGAATATTTAAGTTTAAAACCTATTTTGAGAGAAAATTTATTCAAATATTACCCAAAAAGTTAGATGCAATATCAAACGTAAGTGCTTTAGCTAAGCCAAACATGGTAATAATGAATTGATCGATATTTTCAATGATGGCTTGCGAATTAGCTACCTTTAGTGGAACATCTTCCACCCACTTAGTAAAATAGTTTGTTGCAGTGATAATGTGTTTATGTTGTTTGAATGAGTTAGGAAAAATCTCACCTATGATATCCAGTCCCCATTTCTCAAAAGGTTGTTCATTATTGACCAGATGTAAGGGTAAGACTGGTTTTCTTTGTCTTCTAGCAACAGTTTGGCATGTTTTACATTTTCTCACATATGCATGAGCGTCTTTGAACAATGTTGGCCAATAATATCATGCATGAAGGATTTTGTGTGCGGTGGTATCTCCTCCAAAATATCCACTTACGGGTCCATCATGGAGTTCCTGCAAAACCTTATGTGCTTGAGACTTTTCAAGTCATCTTAATAGTACAAAGTCGTAGTTTTTTTTTAATAAAACATTATCTATGATCTGATATTGATTAGCTTTCAATCTTAACGCTCTTTTTCTTTTATAATTGAGTTATGTGGGAGCATATCCATTTTTAAAATAAAAGATAAGATCAACATATTGTGATTCAGATTCATTCAGACTTACCTCAGCAATGTGTACATTGTTACCTGAATCTTCATCATCTTATATGTTGGATGCTCCAAATAGTAATCTGTAGAGACCTTTCCCTTTGACAATTTTGGCTAGTCTTATGTCAATATCATATTCCTGCAGAGAAGTCACCCAATTTTCCCTTTTTTCCCCTAGTTCCTTCTAAATAAGCAGTTTCTTTATTACCAAAAATGGAACTATAACCTTGGTGTGTGTCTTTAGGATAAAGGGTATGAAATGATTTAAAGATTTGTAAACAGAAAAGACTTGTTTTTCCACTTCTTGATAATTTAGTCCAACAATTTGGATATTTGAAATAAAGAAGGAAATGGATGCTTCAATCATTTGATCTTGATTTGTGTTAACACTACAACATAAGATGTTTCAGAAGCAAAAATGTATAAAATGAAATGATTAGAAAAATATGGGGTAGTTAGAGAAGGAGCATTTATGATGGCTTGCTTGGTTAGATCAAAAGTTTCTCTTTTATTATGTCCCTATTTAAAGAGTGTGTTTTTCTTAATCATTACTTGCAATGGTAGAACACTTTTGGAAAAATTTAGGAACAAATCTCTTAACGAAATTTATCTGTCCTGAAAAGGGCAGCATGGATTTCTTGTTATGGGGAAGAGAGATTTCAAAAATTGCTTTTTCCTTTCTAGATCTATACAAATGCCTTCTTTTGACACAATAAATCCTAAAAATTTTCCTTCACTTAAAGCGAAATAATAATTTTTGGGATTTAATGAAATTCCATACTTTAAACAACGTTCAAGGATTTGTTTGAGATCATGATAGTGGTCGCTTATTTTCTTGGAATAAATGGTTATATCATCTAATTATACAACCAAAATTTTGTTTATTAGTCCTCTAAAAGCAATATCCATTGCTCTTTGAAAAGTCGCTCATGCATTGATTAAACCGAAAGGAATTTTTTGATAAGCATAAGTACCCCTTTTAGTTCTAAATGTAGTCTTTAACCTATCTTCAAAATGAACCAGAATCTGATTATAGCCTGAAAACCCATCAAGGAAAGACATTAATTATTCTCTAGCAATTGATTGCATAATTTGTTGTATAGGTGGTAATGGGAAATTGTCTTTTAAGCAAGCTTTGTTTAAGTTCCTAAAATCTATACAAATACGAATGCCATCATTATTTTTCCTAATAGGAACTAAGTTTTGGAACCCACTTTGAATGCCTAACGAGGAATATGATCTTAGCCTTAATGAGTTTATTTAGTTCATATTTTATTTGAATTTCAAGATCGGGGTGAATTTTCCTTAACTTTTGTTGTATAGGTTTTTCAATGGATGTCATTGGGATATATGTTGGATAATGGAAGTATCATACGTCTTGATATCTTCATATTTCCATGCGAAAACGTTCTTGTATTTCTTAAGTAAATGAATGAAAGTTATTCTTTCATCAGACGAGAGACCAAGACCAAAATTGATATTATGAGGATTGAGATATGTGCTAAGGTTGTCTAGTTTGAACCTTAAAATTGAAATTTGTAGTTTAGAATTAGTAACCTTATTAAATCTGTCTTTGATATCATAAAGATCTTCAAGTTTAACCAAAGATTTAGGTATGGCATTCTCATCAGTCTTTTGATTCAATTGTCTTTCATGCTTGTCTTCATCGATTAGGTTTTCATCATATGACCCTTCTGATGTGCGAAAGGTTAAAACGTCTTCATTATCATTAAATACTCTCTATTTAGTGACATTATCACGAATAAATGGGTGAAAAATCAATTCTATAGAAAGTATATCTAGACTATAATTCTAAGAAGGAATAAGTCTGGATGCTAGATTTTTTTTCTTTTCTAAGTAATGCTATCTCTATTATATCACATTTAACAAAAAGTTACAAGGCTCATCCTGAGGGATGGACAAGTCCATTCCAGAGGGAAAATTTGAGAGTTTGCTGCCAAGAACTGGACTGCCCCAAGAGGGGAAACCAGTCCTTAGAAACCACAGAGTAAGTGTTGCCCGAAACAGGAAACCAACAAAGAGAGTTTTAAAAAATGAGCATAAAAAGAAAAGTATAGCTTTCCTAAACTTGAATATGCCAGAAAGAGCTGAAATGAAAATCCTAAGGAGGACCTTCATGCTTGTTGCTGGGGGAAGGAACTTCTTCCAAGATTCTGCAGACGTAGCCATAGTCCACAACGTCTAAGTTGGACACGTTTGCGACAGGTAGAGAGCGTGGCGAAGCTAGGAAACCAAGTCACTCCACCGGAGTGTCCAGCTACAAGTCGTCCCGCGGAGAGGCAGCGTGCACCTGGGGAGGGTTCCCAACTGCCTCCATCTTTCTGCTCCTGGTTGCCTTCTGCATCCGGGTCCAAGTTGCCGTTGTTAGAGTCGCGGGAGTCGCCACTGCTGCTAGAAGCGGGCTGTACGGGAAGGGCTTTCATCTTCCGCGGGATGAAAGCCGTCTCCTGGGAGATGGTCGATTTACGAGCTCGTTTCTTGCTGCGGGAAGTGGAAGGGAGGAGAGCAGGGGCAAGAAGCTGCAGGGAGAGCTGCACATTTAGGATGGTAGGAGGGGGGTTGTCATGTGCATTCCAGGTGAAGGAGGAGAGGTTCAGGTCACGGTAAAGGGAGATTGACAGAGGTGGTCGAGAGGGGAGGCCCCACCCCCCAGCTCTCCAACACCTCATTCTATGGCAATTGGGCATATTGGTCCAGAGGGGAGAATCATCTGACAAAAGGGGGGAGGAGGCGGAATCAGGGGAGGAGCTGCTGCCCTCATAAACAGAGGAGAGGCCAAAGCGATGCTCCTGAGACAAGGCAACGAGAACAATGAAAAGCACAGCTAGCTGACGGTCGAGACGCAATGCGGAGGAGAAAGCTGGGGTGACGAGCTTAATAATTATGGTGAGAGTAAATGCAAGGGCCTCCAGGTACGTCGCCTTAAGGGTGGCGGAGGGAGTTTTAATGGATGTCTCACGTTAGAAGTTAACACTGTGAGGATCCCAAGGGAGGATCATGTGGGTGCACCGTGTGTCTGTCCACATGGCTGCCCCATGTCTCCTTGTTAGCCTAGCAAGCACCCGCATCTGGGGGTCTAGATGCTACATTAGCTAGAAGGTCAGCGCTTTCATTTTGGAGTCTTGGAATAGACGAGATATTGAATGCTAAGAAGTGCGAGGTAAGAGATTGTACTAATGCCTAGTAATGCTTGAGATGACCAAAAATACAATGAATAAATTTTCTTACCTGTTTGATAACTATTTCAGAGTCACCATATACTTGAATATATTTGACACCGAGGTCTATTGCTTTATACAAGCCTTGGACCAATGCCTCATATTCTGTAGTACTATTTGTGCATTCAAATTCTAGCCTACATGCCAAAATTGTTTTTTCTCCTTTCGGACCAATTAGTATGCAACCAACTCCCGCACCTTCACTAGATTTTGATCCATCAAAGTATAGTGTCAAGTTTTAACACAAGGTTTATCTATGATGTTTATACATTTGGAAAATTTTCGATTTGAGAATTAACTGAGTTGATAAGAAATGGAGATTTTTGTTCATTAAAATTGCCTAAAAAAGATTAAGCAAAGTAATTTCCAAGAAGGTTACTAGTAAAAGCCATGGGTTCATTTTCATCCTCGAAGTCAGTTACTGAATATTTCATGTGTTTTTCGCGGTCAAATCAAATTTGATTTGGCTTACCATTGTAGGGAAGCCACATATGAGACCAATCGGTTGTGAAATAACCATGAAGATTTTATGAACAATCTCTACTCAGAATTAAACCATTAAAGTCAGCAATATCAACAACCAAAATATCAATTACTTGATGAACTTTCGAATTAGATGCTATTCTGATGAGGACTAAATTCATTTCTCCTATTACCTTGACTTTGGTTCTGTCTAATTGCACAATGTGTATTGCAGACTTTTGAGGAGCAATATTTAACTTCAAACAAACATAATACGACATAATATTTGAAGAAGCTCCAAATTCTATTATACGATTATGCACATTTTTGTTAAAAACTTCAAAATTCAAAAGGAAAGGAGGAGTATGCGAATTAGATCTGTCTCCGATTAGAATAGCATCGTTTGCGTAAATTTTTTAGATGAATCAGTAGGAGGTTTGCTAACTCCTTTTGAGGCTTTGGAAGTATCAGGCGCAGGTAAGGGTGAAGTAGGGACTGCGTTCAGCTCTTTGAGTAATATTTTATGATACTGTTTAAATTTACTCACCTCATACATGGAGATATTTGCCTTCACTTTCTTCATGCCTTCCACTATATTATACTCAATGGTATCTGAGACAACTAAGGTATTTGACGTAGATGGATGGTTGAAGAAGTTGGGCTTGATTGAGGAGAAGTAGTCTTTTTGTTAACAACTTTATCATTAACAACAGGGGATGAAGATTTCTGTTTTTGAGGAGACTGAGGAAGATCAGTAGATTTTTTACTTCTAGTGTTAACTAGTAGTGCCTCATGTTCATCTTCATTATCAGACGTAGGAAGAATAAAGTCCCATAATCCATTAACTTCGACTAATTCTTCATCCTGAGATTCTTCTACGAACAATATCTTTTCATCCTGAGATTCTTCTACGAACAATATCTTTTCATCTTGATCTGATTCAACATTTGAGATTACGGTTGCAGGTTGCGAATTTGAAGCCTGATTTTTATTAAAAGATCTGAAAAGTTTCTTCGAAGAAGTTTCAGCTACTTGTTTCTTTATCTCAACCATGCCATTTGACATAGTTTTAAGAACCTTTTGTAATCCTTGAAGATGGTAAGGATCCTTATATGTTTTCTTTTTGGGTTCATCCTTAAACAAAACCTATTTAGTTTTTCTATCCTCTCGTGCAATTTTATTTTCTAAGGCAAGAATTATCTTTTCTACAGAAAGGACCTCTTTCATATTTTCTACCAAAGTAGCCTTATTGGTTATATCTATAAAAATTAATATATTAGAAGGAAGAGAGGATATATATACCATTCAATTTGTAAATCTACACCAGGTTTTGATGTAGCTAGGATTTTATTGAGCAATTTATTAAATATGGAATTGATATCTTTAATATTTTCACGTGAATTTTCTTTGAGATTTGAAAGATCATTGATGAGAGTAGGAGTAGTACAATCATCACCAAATATAGTCAGAAATTGTTCCTCAAATATGTCCCAACTACTAATGGTTCCTGGTGGTAATGAAAAGTACCATGATCCAGCTGATCCTTGAAAAGTACAGAGAAACAATCTTACTACACAATATTCTTCAAATACATCATTTAGATTCATAGACAACATGAAATTATGGAGATGTTCCTCTGCTGGGAGACCATCGTTTGGATTATACTTAGGCATCCATCTTTCTAGATTCTTAGGTAAAGGATGAAGAGGACCTTGTAATTGAACAACTCCAGGATTGGTCCAAGTTCTATTTGCCATTGTGTGAATCAGAGGATTTACTTGTCCTGAAGAAGGATTTGCAGTGGAAGAGGTAGTTCCTGTGGTGGGTATAGGTGAAGAAGAAACAACCACTGAACTGATACTACTTGAAGCAACACTTGTAGTCTGAGAAGAAGAGATATGAATTGATGAAGAATTTGGTTGGGAAGATATAACAGAAGGAGGAATAAATGATGGATTTATAGGGGAAGAAGATGAAATAATCTCACTAGTGGATGTTTGAGTCTCGAATATTGGATATTTCCTACGCTGAGAATGAAGAGGAAACTCAAAAGGGAATATTCTAATATTTTCACTCTTGGAACAAGTTAATACACTAGTGCCTTATATCATTGAAGTGACACTTCCTTCAGAGTTTTCAGAAAGCACAAGATTTTCTACTGAAATAGAAATTTCTTCCAATTTCTTTATTAAGGTCTATACTTCACGCGATTCTGGAGTATAATCAGGGGAGAGTTCTTTCGGAATGGAACTAGGAGACTTGGGAGAATATTGGACAACTTCTGATCTATATACAGGGGATTTTGAATGAGGACTATAAGTTGTAGGAGATTTGGAGGGAGAATGACTCTTTTGATGGTATTTGTTTTTTGGAATAAGCTTTGGTGCCATTCCTAGTATAATGGCTCTTCTTCTAAGGCCAAAAATGTTGATGCCCCGAAAATTGGTGCAACAACATCAGGGAAAACCACCCGGTTGGGGACTTAAAATTTGTCCCTTATTTGCTTTATATGGTAGCTCCGAATGGATTTATGGGACCAATTTCCCAATGAAATATAATTTGGTGGATGATAGATGGGAGTGATAACAAGCATGAATAAAATAAATATACCTATCTATATCTATCCCGAGATGAATTATCGTTCTATGTGATTAAAGAGATGATATTTCAACGAATGCAAATAAATATTATATAAACACTTATAGAGATGAAAACAATTTAAAATAATTGATTAATTAAATAGTTAATTAAATCAATTGAATAAGCACATATTGCATATGTTTATTGCATGTGTTGAATATGTATATAAAAAATGGCAATCGAACATGTTTAGAAGTGAATTAATGCTAAATTGTGTTAAAAAGATACATATAACAAAACACCATAAGAAAAAATAAACTATTTCTCATTTGAAACAGAAAATTAACATAAAGATAAAAGTACCATACATATGCTAACTCTGCTCATTTGAAAAACAGTATCTAGTCCAACCTTTACTATTAAGAAAAAATTAAGAGTACAAAAGTGTGAATTCTGTAAAGTCTTCCTTTCAAAATTTCAGGACCCCTTCCTAAAAGACATGAAGGGGTTTATATAATAAAATAAAGAGTTCAAAAATAGTAATTACATAAAGAATTGAGGAGGTTTAAACAACTCTCCTTAAATTAAGTAAAACTAATAACATAAATATAATTTAGTGGGGTGGCTCGCTTCAGGATTACATTGTTGTCTCATTGGCCATCCGGTCCTTCAGTTGAAGGATGTTGAGCATAGGCTGAACCTAAGGAGGTTGGCATGGCCTGATGCGCAACTATCCTATATAAAACACATCTGAAAGTGGAGGCATCATGTAGGAAGAATGATCTATTAGAAAACACAACATTAGCCATTGGTTATATGGCTTAAGCAAATATTTCCATTACTTTTCCCAGTCTATCTTCTTCAATTTTCTCATGCTTTCCTCTTTTACCTTGGACATTTCTTGCCATTGTCTTATCAAATATTTAACAATAAGTAGATAACCAGGAGAGAATTTATCAATAAGATTAGCAGCAATGAGATTTTGGCTAACTGTTTCAACAATGTTATTAGCAACATATCTGGCTCTGCAAATCGCCCTTTTAACTTGTTTTAATTGTCTGCCCCAATCAGTAAATAAAATTTCCTTTTTGGAATCTTCAATCCTGGGAAGATTAGCCTTTTGGCCTTTAGTAGTATCTTGCCAAGTGACATACTGTGACACTTTGTCATTGATCTCATCAAAGCTGATTCTTTGGTCTGTCAATCGATTCATCAGTGATTCACTTTTTTCACATAATTCAATAATACTAGACAAATTTTGGCAGAAAACAACTTGTTGCTGGGCCAACAGGGTATTAATTCCAATGCTTCCTTCTTGAATTCATCTACCTTGGGATTGTCTTTCAAATTCTCAACAATGAATTGTAATTGATGCATTTGACTATCCTTAGTACCAATTTCAGATTGGTGCTGCAACTTTAATTGATTTAGGCTCTCTTGGAGTTGTGATACTTGTACATGTAATTGTTGATTGACACTCTGCTTCTCAGCTTGTAATTCGTTTTCCAATTGAAGCATTCTTTCATCTTTTTCTTTAACTAACTGTTGAATTTCAGTGGCCTTGTCTATAGTGGTGGATGCATAGGCTCCCGCAAAATGAGTTAAAGAAGTTAGATCCTGAGAAGGATCTACTTGAAAATCTTTCCAAAATAATTTCGTTGGGAAATCTCCGGGAACAAGGATTTGAAACCTTTTCCTCTGTCTGCTCATGACAACTTTATGTTTGGGACTATAAAATATATCTAAGGGCAGAATTTATTCAATTTTAAATACAATCTTTGAGGTAGGGTAGGCCGGGATGAATTCCACTTGTTTTGTGTTAACTGATTTGTCAGTTGACCCAGCAGTGAACGGGTTTTAACTTTTGCTTTAAGGTGTTTCCATTTCTCGTTGACGATCAATGATCACCATTTCCTGGTCTCCTTGAAGTTGTTGATTAAAATCCTTCTAAACATCATTTAAATCACTTGGAAAGTGTATATCTTTGGCTTGCATTTCAGTAGACTTATCTTCTTCTGTTTTGCTAAGGACTTCAATATCCTTAGGTGGTTACTCCTTTTCCTGCTCTTTCTATTGCTTTTCCTTCTGTGAGACGGGTTGGGATACCTCTATTATGTGTAAGGGAATCCCTTCCAATGTTTTATTTATGTAATTCTTGAACTTTGAAAGCTGTTGTGGATTGAGGCGCGATACTGCTAGTTTCTGAAAAATAGAATAAGTGTCCACTGACTCAAACAAGTCATCAATATCATCATCTTCATGCACAAATGGCCTGATTTTTCACTTGAGTTGTGAAATCATTGGCAACTTGGTTTGGGTCATATTGTCTGTTTGAAATTGTAAACAATTTCAAGCGTTTAATTTGATTGACCTCTAGCCATGCATTTTTATAGTTTTCTAACATATAGACACCACAATGAATAGGAAAAGAGGGCCACGAAGCTTTATTTGCTTCCTTAAAAAAACTTATTCAATCCATTACCAACAGTTTGATAAGCGATTTCTCTTGCGAGAAGCTTATCTGGAACATATAATGGTAAGACATGTGGTCAAGCCAAGATTTTGAAGACTCTGACATAATTAAAAAATTCTTCTCCGAACCATTTTCCAATGGTGGAGAAGTCTGCTTGAGCTTCCTTGAATAATCTGGGGGCCTTTTCATTAAATACAACTTGAAATAATGAGAGCATAACGCCATGGAAAATTTTGTAGAAATGGGTTTCACATTTTGATTCCGATCAAATATTATGATTGAAATGAATTGGAATAGGGTCTTGGGTGGTCCATTTCCAACCCATGGTTGGAAAATCCTAGGTAAAACATACAACATCCATAATATAAGCACTCATGTAAAACGGGGGAAATATTTTGGATGAAATGGAACGATTCTTTCTATATTCCAGAATCTGGGTGGCGATATTATTGGACAAAATGGTTCCCGAGTGCATGAAATAAGAATATGTGACTGCTTCCATGAGGGGAACCCATTCAACTGAGAATTTAGTGATATCGGGTTGGCCAAAGAGTCTAGACATCATTGCAACAATATAAAAATAGTGACTAGCAAGGGAATTAGTGGAATACATACCCTTATCATCATTCTTATGCTTGCTTGGGTTGTTCCTCCACTGCTTGATGGGATTCAACTTTAGTTCATTCTCCTTGGAAAATTGTGCAAGAATTTATTTATCGTAGACCTTTTCCGGGTCTGGAATGTGATACATTCTCTTCAAATCTTCAGCTTTGAATAATCCTATCATTGTTCTTCTGCTTGTTAAGAAATTTTTGTCTCCAATATTGAGATTGTCGATTATCCATTTTGCTATATCAGTATATGGCAAAATTTTGGGGTGCGCAACAATCCGGTGTAGAAAAGAGTTGGCGACCTCTTCTATAGTACTTTCTAAAAAATCAGAAGCATCTGTAGTAGCTTCTCTTTCAACCCTGTGGTGTTTTTCAAATAACCTATACAATGCTTCCCAGGAGGAAGAACCACTTTCTTATGTGCATGTCGTGTTTGTGAATAAGGGGAGCATCTCTGTTACTTCACTAGCAGTAGCCGTAGGATTTGTGGGTGCCATGGGTTTTTGGGATTTCTTTGCAGCCTTTAACATTTCTGAAGAGCTTTTCTTATTTGCACTTGCCTGCAAACAATCAAGGATGATAAGTAGAAAAAGGGGCAATTTTGTGTAAAATGGGAAAAAGTGCAATAATGGAAATAATGAACGAATGAAACTTGGCACACGGATAATCCAGAAATTCAATACTCTTGCAGTCAAATCATTTTCGAAGGCATGAGTTGTTAAAGCCGTTTAAGTTATGACATTAATGTAAAGCATGGGTTGATGTACCCACGCAATCATTTAAGCATTTAAACGAGATCTTTTCGCATCACAAACGTTATTTGTGTGTGAACCTTTTTAGAATATCGTTACCTTTCATCGATTATGATATCACAAATGCAATTTCAGCGGAAATGAACAATGGGCAGAAGTGATCATGAAATGAAAGTGCGATGCGATGGAGTATATCGCATCGAGGAAATATGAAGGATGGTTTAAAGATTTGTCATGATAAAAACGCGAAATGCGGTTTTGTAATTGATTACGTGGCGACCGTGGATCCCGCGGTTTGTTTCTCATGGAATATCATTCGAGCAAAAGCCTTTTTCCTTTGTTAAAGTGCTTTGTTGTATTTTGCATCACTAATCGTTTAGAGTGGCTTTTATGAGCCATATGCCTTTCATGCGATCTTGCGATTTACTTTCATGTTTGCTTAACATTCTCTGCTTAATCGTCCTTTAAACTAAAACTCAATGTTTTTAACCTGTTTCATTCATATTTCCATTTGAATTAATGACTTAAGAGTTTTATTCGTTCTAGTCTAAAATTTTAAAAGGGTCCCCATTATTATCTAAGGTAACTATTCTAAAATAATGGGGTTGTTGAATAACACAACGACTTTCTATGAGATTTTCTTATGTTTTTCATTTTGTGCTCCATACAATGAAATGCCATGCAATTTCTCCATGGATGGAAAACTATAACTTTTATGACATGGTTGGATCCCTATACTTGCTCAAGATCTGGATTGAAATGAGATGGTATGAGAAGGAATATTCTAGAGTGTCATGGAAGGATCAATTGTTGTGGACAGTCATAAGGCTCAAAGCCTCCAAGAAGTATTTGCGTGTATATAAATGGCTTGCTCTATGTACATTGTTCAAATTTTCACATGAAACAATATTGAGGAAAACAATAAAAAGGACAATTAAAAACAAGAAGGCTATACTGGCATAGCATATTTTTAGATGCAACAAAATGAGTAACTAATAAATACTACTATGTACTCAATTTGAAATGCAATTTCAATTATACACAATTTTTGTTTATTTCAGTTATATCAAGTAGTTTTAATTTAATCACAATATACCATAATTATGAGATAAATGGAGTTTGTACTACACTTCATTGTTTTTCATTTCATTGTTTTTTAGAGTTAATTCTACTTTTCTGGCAACCTTGTTTTTCACATTCCTTTTATGTGTGTCTCTACTAAATACTTATAACTGTGACAAATTGTAATTGTCACATTCTTGGTCTTAATTATGCTACCTTGCCCACATCATACAAATAGATATAATATTCTTCGCCATTGACATATTTACCTAATCCTTGATTATCCAAATAAATGAATCACTACTCTCCGTACATTGTCTAGGCAGGTTGAAATAATAGTTTCTTAAATATCTAACCACAAGAGACTTTTAAAATGACACAAAAAGCAACATATAACATTTACACTCTATTTGAAGTTCCCTTCCCCTGCTTCGGGGGTATGCTAGTTACCATTCTGTGATATAATATTCTTCTCCATTGACATATTTACCTAATCCTTAATTATCCGAATAAATGAATCACTACTCTGCATACATTGTATAGGCAGGTTGAAATAATATTTTCTTAAATATCTAATCACAAGAGACTCTTAAAATGACACAAAAAGCAACATATAACATTTATACTCTATTTGAAGTTCCCTTCCCCTGCTTCGGGGGTATGCTAGTTACCATTCTGTAATAAAGTATTGGTTTAAATAAATTATAAACGTACTTTAATCAATACATCTCTGAATAGTAAACACATTGGTGCTATATAAAGCACATTAAATAAGGTTTAAAAGTTTTGTTGTAAAATATTACGTTTTAATTGAAAAAATTATAAAAGCACATCAATGCACTCCATAGAGAGTGCACCAATGCATTGTTGCTATATAACGGCAAACTTCTTTATTATTATTATCTTGCGATAAAATTATAGTTGATGTATAATTTTATTTTAATTTTGAAAATTATGAAAACTTATGAGTGTGTTCTCATATAGGATGCATTCTTGCATTTATGTTATTGGTAATTACTACACATTTGTTATAAAATATAATTTAAATAATTTCTAAACATACTCTAACCAATGGATCATTAAATCATAAGTGTATTAGTGTGTATTGATGTAAGAAGTATTTAATATAATTTAGAAATTTTGTTATGAAATATTGGTTTATGTAAATAATTTACAAAACTGATTAGTGTGCTTAATAAGTTGTCCATGCCTCAATGTATATCAACAAATGGCATATTAAATTTTTTAAACTTGAGCAGCGTGCCCTAATCTTAAGAATGAACTGTTGTGTCTCAATGTCGAGATCATCAAAGAAAGGTAAATTTGTGTAGCAAACCATAATTTCATTTTAACTTTCATTAAGGTTTCAAACTGTGCAAGCATTAATGATACTCACCATCCCTCTACAATAACTGTGTTGTTGGTGCTATTGTATTGCCACATTTCTTAATTCTTTCTCTTCCTTGGTGGATTTGGCTAATCTTGAAAATTTTAAAACAACATCAAATTTTCATTTTCTATTTACATGAAAATTATGCTTCTTGCACAAGGAAAATACTAAATAAATTGATTGTTACCTCCTTATTTATATTAACATCTTAAAAATAAAAATTGGCTTTCATTTTAACTTTCATTAAGGTTTCAAACTGTGCAAGCATTAATGATACTCACCATCCCTCTACAATAACTTTGTTGTTGGTGCTATTGTATTGCCACATTTCTTAATTCTTTCTCTTCCTTGGTGGATTTGGCTAATCTTGAAAAATTTAAAACAACATCAAATTTTCATTTTCTATTTACATGAAAATTATGCTTCTTGCACAAGGAAAATACTAAATAAATTGATTGTTACCTCCTTATTTATATTAACATCTTAAAAATAAAAATTGGCTTTCATTTTCTTATTTTTTCAACTTAAAAAAGGGAAGATTTGCTGGTTATGTTCAAATCTGTAGACTCACATAAACTTGTGCAGTCATCCACATTATTGATTGATATGTTTGATCAAATATATCATATCATTGAAATAAAAAGTACAAATAAATGATCCGCAAACTATCATGGATATGCCACTGGAAAGTTCGTCATAACATATCTACTAAAATATATTATAAATTTGGAAACCTACACTATGAGGGTTAGTATCTCCTTATATTTCTAGATTTTTAAATTATTTTTTACTACATATGAATACAAATTATAATTATGCAAAAAGTAGAGAACAAATAGAACATTAACTCACAAAGAACAATAACACAAAATATGACCTAGGAAACCCTTTTAGGAGAAAACCTAGGTGAAAGGTGAAGTTGCATTGCTTTCTCTTTCTCTGAATGCAAATGGATGCAAGTACAAAGGAGTGAGACCCGTGGTGCATGGGTTGGTACAATATACAAACCCTATATGTTTACTCTCTCTCTATCCCATAACCTACTAGTGGTTAAGTTTAACTCCAAGACTTAACTAGAGTTATAATTTTGTTATGTATTTAGATCAAAATAACACAAAAACATAAGAAAAGATAGATCGACGACTAGATAATAAGACACTTCGAGGGGGAAACCTCCCTTTATGTCACATAAATGAATAATACTTGGATGATTCAAATGAAAAAATATCCTTGGTATATATAGGAGTCTAAAGGGTTAGAATATAATTAGGGCCTACATAAAAATAATAATGTAAGGGCACAACAATAAAAAAAGCAGGCTTCTATGGGGCACAACAATAACAATATAGGGGATAAAATAGTATTATAAGGACCTAACATGTTCGTCTCCTTAAAAAAAGTGGTGTCCTCAATGCTTGAGTAGTTATGGATGATTTTTTTATGAAATACTCATCCTCCCATACAGAATCTTTAGCACATAAGTTCTTCCACTTAATGAGATATTTTGTGATCGATTTTGTAGCTGTCAGGTTCATGTTTTTATGATTGTTTTAGGCTCCAATATGACTTTTCCTTCCTCTTCAAGTTCTAGAAATATAGTTTGAACTGGGATCTTGTCACTGATAACCTTCTTTATGCATGAAACATGGAAAATTGGGTGTACTCGTGAATATGCAGGCAACTCCAATTTGTATGCCATAGTATTAATATTTTGTAACACCTTGTAAGGGCCATAGTACTTGTTTGATAATTTATTATCCTTCTTAGCTTGATAGAGGGACATTTGTTTTTATTTTGTAGCTATAAAAATACTCAATCACCCACATCAAAACTTCTTTCATTGTGATCTTGATTTTCCTTTGATTTCGTGTCAGATTCAGGTTATCCCCTAAGAGTTGGAAAAATTGTTGTTGATGCTCGATGTAATATTCCACTTCTTGAAACTTAGAATTATCTCTTAAAGATTATGTGATGGATGGCGAATGATATCCATGAATGGGATCATTTTTGCTGCAATATGGAAGGAATTAGTATCCGTGCATTATACCACCATTTTGATAAAGGTAACCACTTGACCCATTATGTGTGTTTATCAGATACAAAGCTACAAATATATCCTTCCTAACATTTTTTCAATATCTTAGTTTTCCCATCAAGTTTAGGTTGATAAGATGAACTATGAGCTAATTGAGTACCAAGACAAGTAAATAATTATGTCCAAAAATTTCGAGTCAAAATGGGATCTCTCTCACTTACAATAATCTTTGGGTTTCCATGTAGCTTTTGAACTATTTCCACATATGCAGTTGTGACTATACTCACTTTGAAAGGATGAGATAGTGCACACAAGTGTGCATACTTGGTAAGTCTATCAACTACCACCATAATGACACTTTTTCCTTTTGAATTGGGTAGACATGTCATAAAATCCATCGATACCTCCTTGTAATATTGACATGGAATGGATAATGGTTTTAAAATACTTGGGGTCTTAATTGTCTCAACTTTATTTTGATGGCAAACCAAACATTTTGCCACAAAATTTTGAATATCCGATTTAAGATCATGTTGAGATTGCTGTAGAAATTTGTTGAATAATGATTAATTATCCACCGAGACTATCCTGGTCACATACTATTTGAACTTCATACACAACACATAATCTCTTCCACTCAACTCAACTCAGATCAACTCAGATCATCACACATGCGGAAATAAAATCAAGCGATAACACATCGAATCATCATACACATTAACACAGTATGTATGGGGAAAGCTTATAGCTGAAACCCCCGTAGCTATTGTGTATATTATAATGGATAAATCAAGTAACAAACTCAGTACAATACTCCTCACAAGTACTCAGTACTTTCTCATACAGTTACCCACAATCTAGCTCAGTTTTGAACAGGTTACTGGTTCAAAACTCACCGCCAATTGCCTTGCCTCTATTGTGTGTTTCAATGCTATGGGATGGCCTCTTTATATAGATAAACCACCAGCCTGAACTGCGCAATCCTCATGGGCTTACTCCTCCTATCTGTGTGTTGCAAATAGCAACAGTATAGTCACAATTGATAGCTAACTCCACCCTTTCATCTATCTCTTTCACTGGTCTTCACTGAACTGATCATGCACTGTAGTGAACTGATGTGTTCTTGAGTTGAATAATGAGTTACTAATTAATGAATTAAATAATATTTAATTCACTCCACTCATAACTAATTGATTAGCTAGTTAAACTAATCTCCACTAGTTCAACTAAAATAAACAGAACACAACTCCACTATCTGTCTCATTAACTCCTCCAAACTTCTGCCACTGAAGTCCAACTGAAGTCAACCATGCATGATGCCATCAAACCCTTAGGAACCACGTGATTCCTCTGTCAGATGCATGAGCCACTTCTGTAGCTCGAACTGAAGTGCTCCAAGAGAATAAACTGTTGTTTATAGTCCAAATATTATTAAGGGTAAATAATATTTGACTTCCATATTTTTAGGAGAGGCAGTCTAAAAATAGCCTTCGACCTCTTCGACCTAAAAAATCGAGTCTCATCTATTTTTACCAACATGACCAATGCTCCAAGAATCTCAAACTGGAATCCCCGAACCATGCTCCATATGTCTAAAAATAGACATAGTCTAAAAATAGATTTTGCGCCAGAATTTGCCTGTGGGCCCACTTGGTGAAGGCGACTTCATTTCACCAAGCTCCATCATCTTGCTGCATTCTCAACACTCCCTCTCAGCAAGATATGGATTATCTTCAACCCCTATCCTGCCTCTGTGGAATTCGAACTTGCTCCTGGTGAGCGCCTTCGTCAGGATGTCGGCATCCTGATCCTCCGTGGGAACATATGAAAGCATCATGATTCTCCGCTGAACACAATCTCTGATATGATGGTACCTGATGTCGATGTGTTTGGACCTGTCATGAAATACTGGATTGGCTAAGAGTTTAATGCAACTCTGGTTATCACAGTAGATCACTGTAGGCTCCAAATGCAACCTGAACAATCCTGCGAGGATCTTCCTCATCCAAATAGCCTCGCATGCAGCCAAGCTAGCTGCCATGTACTCGGCCTCTGCTGAACTGAGTGCCACGGATCTCTGCTTCCTGCTGTACCAGGAAACTGTTGTCGACCCAATGCTAAAAACTCCTCCAGAAGTGCTCTTCCGGTCCGTTGGACTCCCTGCCCAATCTGCATCAGTGAAGCCAGAAAGCTTCGCTCCATCCTCCTGTCTGTACCATAGACCATATCCCAATGTGCCTCTAATATAGCGCAATACATGCTTGCCTGCCTTCCAAAAGAGCTTGGTAGGCTTAACCATAACTTGCGAAAGCTAGTTAAATGCATAGCATATATCGGGTCGTGTATTGACCAGATACATAAGCGACCCCACCAACTGTCGATAGACAGTGGCATCCACTACCTCCGCTGAAGTAGCATCCTCCTTCCTCCAACCACCAGGAAGAGGAGTGTCAACAGGCTTGCAGCCTTGCATGTTGAACCTCTCCGGAATCTCCCGGGCATACTTTCCCTGAGAAACAAATAGTCCTCCACTGCGCTGCCAAATCTCCAATCCCAGGAAATAATGAAGGATGCCCAAGTCCTTCATCTCAAACTCTCGTGCAAGATCCTCCTTGCATGAAAGTATCAACTGCTCATCGCCAGTCAAAATCAGATCATCTACATACGGTACGATGATCAACAGCTTCCCCTCCACCACAATCTGGTACAGGTTTGGATCCGCCTCACTCTTGGAGAATCCAAGCCCGGTGAAGTAGCTGTCTGTCCGAGTGTACCAAGCACGAGGTGCTTGCTTCAGCCCATACAGTGCTCTCTTGAGTCGGCACACATGCGACTCACTGCTGAAGATCTCAAAACCTTCATGCTGCTCTATGTACACCTCTTCCTCAATAACTCCATTGAGGAACGCAGTCTTCACATCCATCTGATGAATGTGCCACCCCATCTGCGCTGAGAGAGCAAGGATCGTCCGTATGGAAGAGTACCTTGCGACAGGTGCAAAAGTCTCCTCATAGTCAATCCCCTCGATCTGTGAGAAGCCACGGGCGACAAATCTCGCCTTGTACTTCTCCACACTCCCGTCAGCCGCCTGCTTCACTTTGTAGATCCATCGCGAACCTACAACTGATTTCCCAACCGGTCTTGGGACAATTTCCCATGCACTGTTCCTGATGATCGAATCATATTCTTCGATCATGGCATCAACCCATGCGGGTTCCTCCACAGCTTCCTCAAAAGAGGATGGCTCCGTCACAACACATTGACTCACAAGAGCCATGTATCCAGTGTACCGATCCGGTGACTGTCTCTGTCTGCGCTGTGCTGTAAGTGGTCCTACAACCTTCTCTGCATCCCGAGCCAGTCGCTCAGCTTCTGTAGTGCGCATGCGCCCTCTGATGGTTGGCGCTGCCTGGGTGGTTTCTTCCACCTCCTGAACCTCTTCTTGTGGCTGATCCACATCCGGAAGCTCCTCCTTAGGAACTAACAGCTCCTCATCTGCATGCAAGTGTAGCTCCCTCTCAAGCGAACACTGCATGGCTTTCTCCTCCTGAAATTTTATATCCCGTCGCACAACAGTCTTGCGACTGTCTGGCACATACACCCGATAGTTGTGAGGTGTATCGGTGTACCCCACAAATATTCCAACTTCAGCAGTTGGATCCAGCTTCCTTCTTGCATCCTTCGTCACATGCATGTAGACAGGAGATCCGAAAATCCGCAAATGGGAAATATCAGGCCTCTTGCCGGAATAAGCCTCCTCTGGTGTACTCATGCCAAGAACCTTGTGAGGACAACGGTTCTGCACATACACTGCTGTATTGCATGCCTCAGCCCACAAGTGAAGGGGTAGGCCCTGATCATGCAACATCGCCCGTGCAGCACCCACGATCGTTCTGTTCTTCCGCTCAGCCACCACGTTCTGCTGTGGGTTATGGGGTGCGATGAGCTCTCTCCGAATCCCTTCTGCGCTGCAGAACTCTTTGAATTCAGCCGAGATGAATTCACCACCGTTATCACTCCTCAGAGCAATCACCTTCTTCCCCGACTCCTTCTCGACCAGTGCTTTAAACTCACAGAACTTCGCGAATGTATTGCTCTTCTTTTGCATGAAGAATATCCAGCACTTTCGAGAGAAATCATCAACAAAGATCACATAATACTTGTGTTTTGCTGTTGAAGCAACTGAGAAAGGACCACACACGTCTGTGTGAACTCTCTCAAGGATCTTCGTGGCGCGACTATCCTTCTCGTGAAAGGTGGCTTTCACATAATTCCCTAAAGTACACCCCTTGCAAATCCATGGTGAAGGTGGCCCAATCTTTTGTGCCACAATTCGCCCTCATCATCCCGGCTCACCACTTCTCTCGCCTTGCATGCCATAGCTGCGCAGCCATCTACCTGCAACTGATAAAGGTTCTTGGTTCGAACCCCTATCTTCCGGGTCTCTCCAGTAGTCTTACTGCGCAGGAAGGCTTTTCCTTCGCTGAAGACCACATCATACCCCTTATCCTCCAACATCGCTACTGAAATCGGGTTCTTCTTCAATCCAGGTACATGCATGACATCCTTCAATACAAAGGGCTTACCAGACTCCCTCTGAAAGGATATGGTACCGATACCAGTCGCACTGTATCTACCATCATCGCCCATCTCGATGTGCACACCCAAATCTTTGTCCTCCAGATCTGAGAACAACTCCCGATCTCCCGTCATATGAAATGACACACCGCTGTCCAAGAACCATACCGATCCCAGCACACTTGAAACCAAGCATGCGATCAGTGAACTTTTGGCGATATTGAGGTATTTGGAAATACTGTTGCCCTTCTCCATCTTGATGTTCCTGAGCTTATCTTTGAGCGCCAGCTTCCTTTGGTCACTCTTACTCTGGAATAGATCCGTCAAAGCTTTCCACATTAAATATGGAGAATCCTTTCCATGCAGGCTGGATACAATATGATCCTTGACACCCTCCAACAGGATCCTTCGACATTTCGCCATCTTCTTTTGCCATGCTTCAACTTCAGCAGGATCAGTGGGCTTTTGGACATCCGTATCTACGAACTCCTTCGGACCATTATCTTCTAATACTGCCTCCATGCGATCCTTCCATGCAACATAATTCGAACTACCTTCAAGAGCATATTCGAGTCGCAAACCGTTGAAAGACATTTTCAACACTGGCACCAAGAAAACAAAACTGCTGCAAAATTTCGAATTCCACCTCAAAGCTCAGCTGCTCTAGATCTGTGAGAACAAATTATTTCTAGCACAGAGATTGATTGCAAGGGGCATTTACCAGACCTTTCACTTTCCGAAGAAAGATGAATCCGGAGGCTACCTGGCCCGCATGCAGACTCTGTCTACCGAAATAAGTTTGTAATCACTATGATGATCAATCTCTGCTTCAATAGCTCTGATACCATGTAGAAATTTGCTGAATAATGATTAATTATCCACCGAGACTATCCTGGTCACATACTATTTGAACTTCATACACAACACATAATCTCTTCCACTCAACCAACTCAGATCATCACACATACGGAAATAAAATCAAGCGATAACACATCAAATCATCATACACATTAACACAGTATGTATGGGGAAAGCTTATAGCTGAAAACCCCGCAGCTATTGTGTATATTATAATGGATAAATCAAGTAAAAAACTCAGTACAATACTCCTCACAAGTACTCAGTACTTTCTCATACAGTTACTCACAATCTAGCTTGGTTTTCACAGGTTACTAGTTCAAAGATCACCGCCAATTGCCTTGCCTCTATTGCGTGTTTCAATGCTATGGGATGGCCTCTTTATATAGATAAACCACCAGCCTGAACTGCGCAATCCTCATGGGCTTACTCCACCTATCTGTGTGTTGCAAATAGCAACAGTATAGTCACAACTGATAGCTAACTCCACCCTTTCATCTACCTCTTTCACCGGTCTCCACTGAACTGATCATGCACTGTAGTGAACTGATGTGTTCTTGAGTTGAATAATGAGTTACTAATTAATGAATTAAATAATATTTAATTCACTCCACTCATAAATAATTGATTAGCTAGTTAAACTAATCTCAACCAGTTCAACTAAAATAAACAGAACACAACTCCACTAGCTGTCTCATTAACTCCTCCAAACTTCTGCCACTGAAGTCCAACTGAAGTCAACCATGCATGATGCCATCAAACCCTCGGGAACCACGTGATTCCTCTGTCAGATGCATGAGCCACTTCTGTAGCTCGAACTGAAGTGCTCCAATAGAGTAAACTGCTGTTTATAGTCTAAATATTATTAAGGGTAAATAATATTTGACTTCCCTGTTTTAAGGAGAGGCAGTCTAAAAATAGACTTCGACCTCTTTGACCTCAAAAATAGAGTCTCATCTATTTTTACCAACATGGCACATACTTCAATAATTTCAAACTGGAATCCCCGAACCATGCTCCATATGTCTAAAAATAGACATAGTCTAAAAATAGATTTTGCGCCAGAATTTGCCTGTGGGCCCATTCAGTTGGGGTTTTCAGCTTTAAGCTTTCCCATTAAATATTGTGTTCATATGTGTGATTGTTTGTGGTTTTAATGAGTGCATGCAATTGATTTTATTTCCGCATGTGATGATCAATTGTAGAAGAGATTCTACATTATGCATGAAGCTAAAATAGTGTGTAATCAGGAGAATCTCGATGAATAATATCCCAGTTATTCAAAATTTCTACATGGTATCAGAGCGTTATTGATCATTGGGGAAACTGTAAAACATTGAAGCGGTTGAGTTTTGTGCTGGTGGAATTCGAATTTGCAGCAGTGTTTTTTCTTGGTGTCAAAGTTGAGATGTCTTTCAACGGATTGCGATTGGAGTATGCCCTTGAGGGTAGCTCGAATTATATTGCATGGAAGGACAGGATGGAGGCGGTGCTGGATGACAATGGGTTGAAGGAGTTCATAGATGCTGAAGTCCCAAAACCTACTTCTAGTGATGTTGCCATACTTGACGCATGGAAAAAGAAGACAACAAAGTGTCGAAGGATTCTGTTGGAGGGTGTGAAGGATCACATAGTGTCCATCCTTCATGGTAAGGCTTCTCCATTCTTGATGTGGAAAGCCTTGACATATTTATTCCAAAGCAAGAGCGACCAGAGGAAGTTGGCACTCAAGGATAGACTCAGAAACATAAAGATGGACAAAGGCGACAGTATGCCCAAGTACCTCACGAAGTTCATCCAATGCAAGGATGAGCTGGGAAGTGTGGGGGTGACTGTTGATGATGAGGACTTGGTGAGCTTGGATCTCCTTGGGCTTCCGAAGAGTTTGCATTCCTATAAGGACTCTGTCAATGGTCGGGAGAAATTGCTAGGATGGGAGTGACTTTAGTCGGATCTTGTGCAAGAGGAGATAAGGCGGAGTACCAGGGATGGATCTTCATCAAAGAACTCTGATGAAGAGAATTGCGCTTTGGCTGCCAAAGAAAAGAAGGGGAAGAGAAAGAAAGCTTCTCAATCCGGTGCGAAAGTCAAGAAGCAGGACATGTCCAAGGTGAAGTGCTTTCACTGTCACCAACACGAACATTATGCCACAAATTGTCCACAGAAGAAGAAAAATAAGCAGGCTGCTAGAACTGCAGCTGGAGAGGCCTTAGCCTCGCAGTTTGAGATGGATTTTTCACTGATTGCATGCTTGGTCTCAAGTATGATGGGATCAATGTGGTTTATTGACAGTGGTGCGTCTTTTCACATGACAGGAGATCGAGATTTGTTTACTGATCTGGATGAGAAAGATCTTGGAGTGCACATTGAGATGGGCGATGATGGTAGATACAATGCGATCGGTATCGGTACCATTTCCTTTGAGAGGGAGTCTGGTAAACCCTTCGTATTGAAGGAAGTGATGCATGTTCCAGGATTGAAGAAGAATCTTATCTTTGTGGCGATGTTAGAAGAAAAGGGATATGATGTTGTCTTTAGCGAGGGAAAGGATTTCCTACGCAGTAAGGCAACTGGTGAGACCCGGAGGATAGGGGTTCAAGTTAAGAACCTTTATCAATTGCAGGTAGATGACTGCACAGCAATGGCAGGCAAGGCAGAAGGAGTGGTGAACCGGGATGATGGCGAGTTGTGGCACCAGAGATTGGGTTACCTTCACCATGGAGCTTTGAAGATACTGCAGCAGATTTCTACTAGGCTTCCTAAAGGCACTCTTATGCAGTCAGATCAGTGCAAGGAGTGTACCTTGGGAAAATTTGTGAAAGCCACCTTTCACGAGAAGGATAGTCATGCCACGACGATCCCTGAGAGAATTCACACAGACATGTGTGGACCTTTCTCAGTAGCTTCGACAGCAAAGCACAGGTATTATGTGATATTTGTTGATGATTTTCTCGTAAGTGCTGGATCTTCTTCATGCAGAAGAAGAGCGAGACATACTCAAAGTTCTGTGAGTTCAAGGCACTGGTTGAGAAAGAATCGGGGAAGCAGGTGAAGGCTCTAAGGAGGGACAATGGTGGTGAATTCATCTCTGGCGAATTCAAGGACTTTTGCAGCGTTGTATGAATTCGAAGAGCTCATAGCACCTCATAACCCACAAAGCAGAACGAGGTTGGGCGAGGCTGAAGAACAGAACGATCGTGGGTGCTGCACGGCGTATGTTGCATGATCAGGGCCTACCCATTCACTTGTGGGCGGAGGCATGCAATACTGCAGTATATGTGCAGAACCGTTGTCCTCACAAGATACTTGGCATGAGTACACCCGAGGAGGCGTTTTCCGGTAAGAAGCCTGATATTTCCCATTTGAGGATTTTTGGTTCACCTGTTTACATTCATGTGACGAAGGATGCCAGGAAGAAGCTGGAGCTGATTGCAGAGGTTGGGATATTTGTGGGGTACACTGATACACCCCACAACTATCGTGTGTATTTTCTAGATAGTCGCAAGACTGTTGTGCGACGAGATATCAAATTTCATGAGGAGAAAGCCATGAAGTGTTCACTTGAGAGGGAGCCACACTTTCATGTAGACGAGGAGCTATTGGTTCCTAAGGATGAGCCTCGGGATGTGGATCAGCCACAAGAGGAGTTTCATGGAGTGGAAGAGACCACTCATGTAGCGCCAACCATCAGAGGGCGGAAGCACACTACAGAAGCTGAGCGACTGATTCAGGATGCAGAGAAGATTGTAGGAGCACCTACATCACAGCGCAGACAGAGACAGTCACCTGACCGGTATACTGGATACATGGCTCTTATGAGCAAGTGTATCGTGACAGAGCCATCCTCTTTCGAGGAAGCTGTGGAGGATCCCGCATGGGTAGATGCCATGGTGGAAGAGTATGATTCGATTGTCAGAAACAGTGCATGGGAGATTGTCCCAAGGCCGAAAGGGAAATCAGTGGTGGGTTCAAGATGGATCTACAAAGTGAAGCATGCAGCTGACGGGAGTGTGGAGAAGTACAAGGAAAAATTTGTTGCCCAAGGCTTTTCACAGATTGAGGGGTTCGATTATGAGGAAACCTTTGCACCTGTCGCAAGGTATTCTTCCATACAGACGATTCTTGCTCTCTCAATGTAGATGGGGTGGCACATTCATCATATGGATGTGAAGAATGTGTTCCTTAATGGAGTGATTGAGGAGGAGGTGTACATAAAGCAGTCCGAAGGTTTCGAGATCTTCAGCAGCGAGTCGCATGTGTTCAGGCTCAAGAGAGCACTGTATGGGTTGAAACAAGCACCTCGTGCTTGGTACACACGGATAGACAGTTATTTCACAGGACTTGGATTCTCCAAGAGTGAGGCGGATCCTAACCTATACCAGATTGTGGTGGAGGGTAAGTTGTTGATCAGCTGTATTTTGCGTATGATTTGATTTTCGACAAGTGATTTTGACAGGTGATGAACTGTTGATACACTCATGCAAGGATGATCTTGCAAAGGAGTTTGAGATGAAGGACTTGGGCCTCCTTCATTATTTCCCGGGATTGGAAATTTGGCAGCGCAGTGGTGGACTGTTTGTTTCTCAGGGTAAGTATGCCTGGGAGATACTGGAGAAGTTCAACATGCATGGCTGCAAGCCTGTTGATACTCCTCTTCCTGGTGGATGGAGGAAGGAGGATGCTACTTCAGCGGAGGTAGTGGATGCCACTGTTTATCGATAGTTGGTGGGGTCGCTTATGTATCTGGTCAATACATGATCTGACATGTGCTATGCTATGGTTAAGCCAACCAAGCTCTTCTGGAAGGCAGGCAAGCATGTATTGAGATATCTCAGAGGCACATATCTTAGAGGCACATCGAGATATGGATTGTGGTACAGACAGTCGAATGAGGTGAGGCTATGTGGCTTCACGGATGCAGATTGGGCAGGGATCTCAACGGACATAAAAAGCACATCTGGAGGGATTTTCAGTATCGGGTCGATAGCAGTTTCTTGGTACAGCAGGAAGCAGAGATCTGTGGCACTCAGTTCAGCAGAGGCCGAGTATATGGCAGCGAGTTTGGCTACATGCGAGGCTATATGGATGAGGAAGATCCTAGTCGGGTTGTTCGGTTCACACTTACAACATACTGTGATTTATTGTGATAATCAGAGTTGCATCAAACTCTCGGTTAATCCAGTATTTCATGATAGATCTAAACACATTGACATCCGGTATCATCATATCAGAGATTGTGTTCAGCGGAAGGTCATGTTACTTTCATACATTCCTACGGAGGATCAGGATGCTGATATCTTGACGAAGGCGCTCACCAGGAGAAAATTCGAATACCACAGAGACAGGATAGGGGTTGCAGATAATCCATATCTTGTTGAGAGGGAGTGTTGATATTGTAACAAGATTATGAGCTTAGTGGAAAGGAGTCGCCTTCACTAAGTGGGCCCGCAGGCTATTTTTGGCACAAAGTCTATTTTTAGACATATGGATGGTTGGTCAAGTCGGAAAAAAATAGATGGACTTCTATTTTTAGACATATTGGGCGGAATCTATTTTTAGATTGTCAGTCTAAAAATATATATGTCGAATATTATTAGATCTTAATAATATTTAGACTCTAAACATTATCTTATTCTCTTGGAGCACTTCAGTTAAGTGCACAGATGTGGCACATGCAGCTGAAAGAAGGAATTACGCTATTCCTGAGGGTTATGTGGAGCTATTGCATGAAGACTTCAGTTAGAACTCATGTGACAGAGTTTGGTGGAGTTGATTGAGGAAGTTAGTGGAGTTGTATTCAGTTTAACTAATCTAAACATAGTTGAGCTTTTTGTATCCAAGTTAACTAATTGATACAATTAGTGAGAGTGGTGTGAATTAATTATTAATTAATTCACTAATTAAATACTCATTAATCAACTAAAGAATACATCAGTTAACTTCAGTGCATGGACAGTTTCAGTGGAGACCAGTGCAGAAATAGGTGAAAGAGCAAGTTAACTATCAGTTGTGACTATACTGTTGCTATTTGCAACACACAGATAGGTGGAGTAGCCCATGAGGATTGCGCAGTACAAGCCAGGTGGTTTATCTATTTAATGAAGCCATCCCATAGCATTGAAAATGCAATAGAGGCTGGCTATCAAGTGGCAAAAGATTGGAGCATGTGTTTTGCTAGATCTAGCTTGATAGTGTGTAGCAATTGAGGGTGTGCATGAGATCTTGTGAGGAGATTTTGTACTATGATTGTTACATGATCTCCATGACATATAATATACAGATAGTTGGGGTTTTCAGCTTTAAGCTTTCCCATTAAATATTGTGTTCATATGTGTGATTGTTTGTGGTTTTAATGAGTGCATGCAATTGATTTTATTTCCGCATGTGATGATCAATTGTAGAAGAGATTCTGTATTATGCATGAAGCTAAAATGTGTGTGATCAGGAGAATCTCGGTGAATAATATCTCAGTTATTCAAAATTTCTACAGATCATCCAAGAAAAATTCTTTCTTGACCCCATGATAAGTTTTTAAAAATATTAAGTTCCTTCCAATAAGAGAGGTGTGTAATTCCAAAAGAACCTTTTGTTTTAGTTGGGAGTTTTTACATAGGTATGAGAGATCTTTCTACCATAGTGAATCATTTTTCTAGATAAATGTATCAAATGCACTTGGATATTGCTGCAACTTTTGAATGAGTGTCCAAACTTCTTTGTCATTCTCCCATTGCTCCCTTTCTTCAGTTATCCATTCAGGTTGGATAATAGAAATGGCACAAAGCAATGCCTCCACATTTTCATCCCTTCTCGAGAGTGCATCTACAACAACATTTTTCTTCCCTTTTTGTAGATGATTTCAAATTCATAACCCAAAATCTTTGTGACCCATTTATGGTGCTCTTGTTAAGATAAAATTTGTTCCAAGATAATCTTTGTTCCAAGATAATATGTGTTCCAAGAAGTATTTAAACTATCATGATATATTTTTAACTTGAAATGGTATCCCATGAGGTAAGGGTGCCATTGCGTTAGGGCATGTACTATTGCCAAAATTTCCTTCTCGTAAATAAGTTTGTTTAAATGATTTCCCTTGATTTGACAACTTTCAAAAGCAATGGGTCTTCCTTCTTCCATTAAAGCATCACCAATGCCATTTCCTGAGGCATCACATTCCACAATAAAGGTTTTTGTGAAGTTTGGTGTAGCTAAGGCCGGAACTCATCACATTTCCTCTTTAAGATGTTCAAATGCTTTAGTTGCTTCTAGAGTCCCAAAAAATGCATCTTTCTTCAGTAATGTTGTTAGAGGTGTTGCTATTTTCCCATAATTGTTAACAAAGTTGCGTTAATAACTTGTCAACCCGAGAAATCCTCGAAGATGCCTTAAGATTGCCAAGATTTTCCATTCCTTTATGGCTTTAATTTTGTTAGGGTCTACCTTAACACCCTCATTAGATACAATATGAACCAAATATTCCACTTCTTGTACCCAAAGAAACGTTTGGAGGGTTTTGCATACAATTATCTTTCCTCCAATAATTTGAGCACCCTGTCAACATGTAGAACATGATATTTCCAAAACTTGTTGTAGATTAGTATATCATCAAAAAATAATAACACAAATTTTATAAGGAAGGGTTTGAAAGTGGAATTTATTAAACCTTAAAATGTGGAAGGTGCATTAGTAAGGCCAAAAGGCATGACCAAAAATTTATAAAGGCCTTCAATGAGTTTTGAATGTTGTTTTCAGAATGTCTTATGTCATCATTATAATTTGATGTTATCCTAAACGAAGATCCAACTTGGTGAAAAAAATTGCTCCATGTAGTTCATCCAAGAATTCATTAATGACATCAATGGGAAATTTACATTTAATAGTGAGCTTGTTGAGCTCTTTATAATTTGGACACATACACCACAATCCATCCTTTTTGTGCGCCAATACTCTTGGAGAAGAAAAAGAACTTTGGCTAGGTTGAATTATACCTGCCTCTAGTTTTTTTGCAACCAGACATTCAATTTCACTCTTCTCATGGGAATATGGATATCTGTAAGGTCTGATATTTGGAGGAATACTTCCTGGAATCAAGTGAATATCATGATCATCATCGCGAATAGGTGAGATACCTATGGGATTCTCCAATACCTTGGAATGATTGTCAAGGATTCTTTGGAGATCTTGAAAAATGGATGGCTTAGATGTTTGAACATCTAGTTAGAATAATTGTGCAATTACCCCTTGTTGTTACTTATTCAAATGATTTATCATGTAATTATAGTTTATTATCTTCCCAGTTTTCCCTACGATACCCCTTAATTCAATTTCCCTTCCTTATTGGAAAAAATCCAAGAAGTTTCTTTTAAATTAAAATTTATCATCCCCGAAGATTGTGACAATTAGACTCCTAATACCACATCAACACAACCCATTGGAATGGAAAATATTAGACTATTCACTACATATTATCCCATGGTTATATTGATATTATGGAACTTCCCCGAGCAATTTATAGTTCCTCCATTTGCAACCATCACTTGAAACTCTGGTGTTGGATTAGAAAATAATTCAAATCCTTGGCTATCTTAAAATGAATAAAATTATGGGTACTACATGTATCAATAAGCATTATTTCCCTTTTCTTTACAATATATCCTTTTATCTTGAGAGTTTGATGATCGCTAATTCCTGCTAATGCATTACAAGATATGTTTGGATTAATTTATTCTTTTTCAACCTTGGGGGGTTGGTTCCTGATGTATATCTTATTCTTTTGATGTTTTTTATTCCTTTTCTTCCTCCTCTTCACAATCTATGTAAAATGATTTTTTCTCAACACACTTATGACCTTCAATGTATTTGCTATCACAACTGTAACAAATAACTTTTGCTCCTTTTTCCTCCAGTTGTTGTGGTGTAAACCTTATAGGTTGTGGGAGGCTAGTAGCAGTAACACTTCCATATTTATAGTTGTGAGTGGTAGACCTCCTTGTTTACATAATTTTTCTTTCAAATTTTCTTGCCACCCTGAATGCATTATCCAATGACTTAGGTTCCCAAAGGAAAAACTCATTTTGGATGTTATCTTTTAAAGTCCCTATGAAGACATTAGTTACATGCTCCTCTCGAATATCAGTTACCTTGATATTCAATCTTTGAAAGTCCTTAATGTGCTCCCCAACTGAACCCTTTTGTTTTAGATTTAACAATTGGATAAAGAAGGTATTACTCTTTGTATCCTCATAATGTGCTATCAATTCCTCCATAAAAATTGTCTAAGTGACACGTGATTTATGAGAAGAAATCCATCAATACCACACAAACTAATTAGGTTCTAAATATAAAGATGCAATGCATACCTTTTGTGTGTGTTGCACATCGTGTAGATCAAATCACTACTCCATTTGTAGTATCCATGTTACCAAATACTTGCCATCGAACATCCTCATATCGATATTTGGAATATGGTTGGTCTTCAAGTTAGAGCCTCTAAAATCATCATGCAAATTCCTTTTTTTTTTCATCATGAGTTTCAAGGAATACCTTATCAGCATTAGGCATAGGCATTGGGCTGAGATGGAAAGTGGTTCTTTGCCAATCCTAGCCTTTTAAGATTTCAAAATAAATCAGGTTTGGGGCCTCCTAGGAGGAAACCAACCCCTTAAAAGAGTCAAAAAATCATGTTTTACAAAATGTTCCGTAACACATATAAAAAAAAATAGCTATAGTATGCCCTGAGATGACAAAATGTAGAGATGAACTGAACTACCGCATAGTCATGGTGTTCCTTCATCATCCTCTGTTGCGGGGTCCTCCTCCTTGATGAGGCATCCATATTCACATGCAATGGCCTCCTCCTCAGCTGTTGGCTTGCGTGGGGGCTTTGGGGGGGTTGCATAGATGATTGGAGCAACAGGGTACTCTGCATCTAAAACTATGGTCTAAACTCCATCTGAATCCATGATCCAAACATCTGTCTCCTCCTCCGCTGGCTCGTGAATAGGGAGCGGCTCGATTTTATGAGGAATGGGCAGCTCAGAGTGTGCTATGGTAGAATTCCTGGGGCCTCTTCTGCCCCTCAATTTCTCCGGAGTAAAGACAATCTCTTCCTGAGTGTAATCAAGCATTTGAGTAGCCTCCCTATCGTGGCTGCCTGAAGAGGAACCTTCAATGGATTCTAGACGCTGATCTTGACCACGGTGATAGCACCCCGAGAACACACCTCTTTGGTTGCCCTGATGGGCTTTTGACGCTGTCGCGTGGCCATGGGGAAGCTGACAAGCGGAGGTAGGGAAGCCAGGCCTAGAACAGTGAGAAGCGAAGCATAGGTGCGTAGCGGGGGGGGAGGTGCAACAGGGGGTCGTGCAACAGGGGGTGCATAGATAGCGCACAACAGGGAGAGGCACAAGAGGAAGGGCTTTCAGCAGGGAGGCACTCAGCCGAGGGGCTCGCTATAGGGGACGCACAAAAATGAGGATCTCAGTGGGAGGAGCATGTTGCAGGAGGGCACGCGACAGGGGCCATGCGCTAGGGGGAGCACGCAGGGAAGTTGGAGCAGCGACTTGATGGTGAGGGGAATAACAGAAATGGCTCTAGAGTCTGACTGGAGCAATAGAGAGATGGAAAAATGGGGATATTTAGTGCCTTTTGAAGACCTGTGGCACAAGCTCAGATGCAGTGACGGGTTGTGGCATGCTCGCAGATGAGATGAGGGACAGTTCAAGTGTGGTTGCATGTGATACAAAGTATGGAAAGAGGTTAGGTGCAGCAAAGCATCATTATGAATGATTGATGAATTGAGTGTCTGCATCAAGTTAGAGCTGGCATTTCAGGGCGTCATCAGCCTGAGCATGTGAGGATCTGTCCTCGCACGATTGGGGCATGTCACCTGCATCCGGGGCTGTTGTAGCAACTTTTCCATATCTCGCATTTTTGTTTTTAAACAATCTTTCATACCTTACATGTATGCTTTTATTTTTGCTTCTAACCATCTTAACTTTCATCACTCCCAATTTATTTTTGGTTTCTCTTTGTGAGAGCGAAAATTGTTTCACTTGGTCCTGTAATTTTGATATATCAGCTTGCATTTATTTTTCTTCATGCATCATAATAGAGATTTATGAGGGCTTAATTGGTGTAGGATATTTTTTTGGGAGGCATTTTGGAAATAATTAATGATATGTATGCTTCAATATGCCCTTTGAGTCACTTCAAAATTATTTTTCAAACAAAAGTTATGCAAACTTAAAAATACACACCTTTTAAGAGCTTGATTTTGAGCTTGTTGATGAGGCTAGCCTTGAAACTATTGTATCTCTATGATTTAGGTCTCCCAAGGTCTGAAATTGTGTCTTTTAGTAGCCTTCTATGTCTTATTTCCAACAAAGCTAGTTAGATTGAGATTGGATTCTTTAAGATGAAGTTATGTCAAATCTCCCATGATGACTTTATTTTGGACTAGTTCAGTAGAGTGAACTTGTATGATATTCCACGTGTCATTGTTTTAACCTTGGGCCCTAAAAATGATACGAAAAATAAAATCCTTTCAACCACTTTTTATGAAATTCAATTTTTATGCTCGAAGAGAAAGTTATGACGATTTTCCCCTAGACACTTGTTTGAGACTGAATTCTAGACCATGCAGAAACTCTAACTTCCTTGGACCATATCTTTGAAAATATAGCAAACCAAGGTCTGAATTTGTAACCAGATGTTCATCAAGATTTCATCTTCACATGATATCAATTTCATGGACCATGAAAAAATAAAAATAAAAAAATAAAAAAATTATAGCAAAAATTCCATGGTGACTTGTTTGAAGCAACAAAACCCAAATATCCGGACCTCTGATACAAAATGTCGTGTATCTATATCAAAATAACATATAAAAATAAGAAAATATATATAAACAACTAGATAATAAGCAATTTTGAGGGGGGAACCTCCCCTTACATCCCATAAATGAACAAGTATTGGATGATTCAAATGGAAAAACCTCCTTGGTATATATTGGAGTCTAAAGGGTGAAAATATAATTAGGGTCTACATAGCAATAATATTGTAAGTGCTCAGCAATAGCAATAATGCGCGTCTATGGGGCACAAAAATAACAATATGAGGGCTAAACTAGTATTATAGGGTCCTAACATAGGTTTGGTACAATAAAAGGTTGATACAATATACAAACCCTCTATGTTTACTCTCTCTCTCTCTCTCTCTCTCTCTCTTTATCATATGGCCTACTAGTGGTTAAGTTTAACTCCAACCCTTAACTAGATTTACAATTTCGACTTTTACAGAGTCTCATAATCATGATCACGTGGCTAACCCGTTTTCCATGAATAATGGGGATAGCGTAACATCCTCTTGAATCATGGTGGTCAAAATAGGAAGGTCAACTTATGGGTGGCATAAATTTTTCCTACAGACCCTTATTCAAGTGATTCTTGCATTTTTGGAAACCTAACTATGTAAATAATAGTCAGAGAGGGTGCCACATTTAACCAAAAAAAAATTATCCCTAATAAATTCTATTTTATGCCTCAAAGTTCTTTTCGAAGGTTTTAGATCCCCAAGTTTCCACACCAGTAAAAATAGGCTTGTGGGTTGATTCCTCCCATTCATCCACTTTAAAACCATCAAGAAGGATGAAAAATAATATAATGATCCAATCTTGATCAATAAAAAACTCTCTTGTTTTGAATATATTTATAATGTTTGGAGGCATTCTTGGAGGTATTCATATATATTATAGGTGCACCATAATTTTAAATTTTAAATACGAATTTTCCCATACTTACCAATGCACTTGGAAATATAGCTAGCACCATAATTAGTGCTCGTGTACATTAAAAGTGCACTGGTAATCAAATTAGGTATTTTTCAAACATGTAAGTTCTATTTGAAATGTACACATGTACCCTAATCAATGCATATATTCAAATATAAAACACAATTTAGTGCGTTAGGAGTTTTATTTTATTTTATTTTTTATTTTTTTTCATTAACAAAGTTCACGAGAAACCCGGGCGTACTTCCCCAGAATTTCTGGATGGTACGTGCGGTAAACCGTTCAGCACAATAAGCGACGCCTGACCCCAAAGACTCAAGGATCGAACCTGTGACCTCCCACAACGGAAAGGACCGCGTATTGGCTCACTACCACTTGAGCTAACCCTTTGGGCTGCATTAGGAGTTTTATATTAAAAGAAAGTTTGGTTTTCGTTCCAGAACCATTACATATTTCATCAAACTGCACTATAATTCTACTTCTAGGTGTCCAAAAGATAAGGAGACTATGCTTGAAGCACTTTTTTCCTACAATTTTGAAAATATGGTTATTGTATTCTTTGAAAAAGTGTCTAAGATACAACTAGAACCTACATAACATTAGACAAACTAAGAAAAGGAAGATAAACAAACAAGTAATTGGCATGCCGCTCTAGGATCTTCTTTAGAAAAGAGTTCATTGGTCAAACATGTTGCTCTAGACCTTGGATTTTCTTCCCCCTTTTCCTTTTTGCTTCTCCATTGACTTCAACCTTTGATGATACAAGTTGAACTCCAATGACATACATTTCTTCCATCTTCGCCAGTTTGTAATGCATGATTTCCAGTTCAATCCTAATTTCACCTTGTAACTTGTCGATCTTTCTTTGCATCAACTCGACCTTGGTATTTATTAGCAGTTAGAAAAATTTGCATGCTCTCTCCTCTGCATCATTTTTTTGATTAAAAACACATATAAAACCTTCCATTACTTCCAAGATCCTATCCATAATTTGGCTCATATAAACATGTTCGTTGTTGTGGGATGAAGAGCCTATATTCCCTGTGGAGATTCTACAAAATGTTGAAAATTTCCCACAAATGTAGGCTCTTAGCACCAAAAGTATATTGTATCGGTCCCCTTCCTTGATCTATGTCCTCTGCAGAGAAAAATGATACTTCCCTACATTATATAATCCTAATCTTAGTGCCAAACCTATCATATCCATCTTAACCTCTCATCCCCCTCTTTATCAGAAATAATTGTGAGACTGGATCATCCATTTCAAATTAGCTTTGAGTTGTTTGTTGAGAGTGCAAGTTGATATGGAGAAGGAGAATAATAATGCTAACATTAGGGAAATTTAATGTTGATTCATAAACACTATTCTAAACCCTTTAAAAACCCAATTGCTAATGTAAGGTGGAGGGAAAACTAGACATCTAGATGCTAACTTAACATAAGTCACATTCCATTTGTGGATGCGATTTAGACAAGGGTACTAAAGAGGAGTTGTTTGAGGTTGGGGGGTTAATATATGTTGCTAATCCATAGGGGGCATTGCTAAAGGTCGAATTGGGGCCTTCAAATTACATATATTTGTTTGCACATTGATATCCTCATATTTCAACATTCTTGATCGACTTTTAACACGTTTAATTATTCCATATTTGTCATATGTAAGGGTCATGGAAATGGGGAGTTTATTAAAAGTTTGTTATTCAATTCTAATGACCCTTGGTCCAATATTGTCCCTTTGTTGGCTAAAGCATTTGTTGCAAGGTTCAAATTCCTTTGAACATGAAAAAAACCAACTTGTTCGAATTGTTGGAGTTGAAGAAGGATCCAAAGAAAAATAGGGGAGCGACTGCTATTATGCAGACCTTTTACCTCCCATGCTCAGAAAATTACAATCAATGAATCACCAAATACCATGATTTTCAGGAATTTATTTTCAATGGCTAACTTTGAGCCTTTCCAAAGGGCTAGATACTCTGCTTGATTATTAGTTGCAACACCCAGACCCCAGGCATTTAGAATCTCAATTTTTTTGTTGGGGAAAAGAATCACCCTTCCCGCTTCTGCCACCCTTGAATTCAATGCATTATTATTAATATAATAGTTTTTTCATTTATCGTTGTGCTTGTAAATGTAAGGAGATATTATAATTAGGGATTGCTTACATTATATGTGCACAAGAAATCAAATTTGATAAATTGTTTTTTTTTTTTACTTGTTGGTGTACTTCAAAGTGTACAAGCATATACTTGGCATTGTGCCTATGCACAAAAGACACTTTTATGTAGCGTTGGTGCCTTAATGCCCCTATAGATATGACACAACATTTTCCAACAACTTTACTAGTGTGTTAATATTTCATTGAGAGCACTACTAATGGCATGTTTATAATCGAGTCATTTTATTGACAATGTTCCTATATTAATAAAGTGCAACAAGGAATTTTACACTTTTTTAGCCAAAAAAAATAAAGTTTCAATATTCAATAATATTACAAATGATAATTTTCTATAGTGTTTATGTTGTGTTTTTTCACACATGCGTAATGAAATTTGTATGTCAATTAGAGACAATAGTGATGATAATAGCAACAACAATAGGTCAACATATATATCTTTGTATGAGAGTGGAAAAAATGGATATGTACCCTTTTCTTAGTATAATGAAAAATCACATCCTTTTGAGGAATGGTTACCTCCTTAATTTTTACGAGGTGGTTCCACCCCTCAAGGGGAACACACACTTGTTGATGTAGTTGATCCATTATTGAGATCGCAATAAGCAAGAATTCAAGGTCAATCCTAATATATTGTACCAGTCCATAAAACATGATATTTATTTCATCATTAAATTCTCTAGGAAGGGTGGATGGTTTCCCATTTCCTTGGTTTATTTTCCACAATTGTAGGAGAGAGTCAATTGGAATATGTATAGAGATATGTCAATGCAACTATCATTAACCCCAGTGGCTTCCAGAATACGAGGAACTAATTATGTTTATATTTATTTGAAGTAAAGCAGGTTATATAGTCCTTATCATTGAGATATTAGCACACTAGACCTTCGATGGGCGGTGCATTAATTGACCTCTAATGCGCTATCTAGATAGTTTAGTTTATTGACCAAGACTATTTAAGTGGTATGCAAATATTTTTTTTCTTTCTTTTTTTTTTCTTTTTTTCTTTTTTTTTTTCTTTTTTTTTTTCTTTTTTTTTCTTTTTTTTCTAGATTGTTGTCATGTTATATTTGATGGAAGGGTTTCCTTCCCCTCTGCTTAAAAATTATTTAATTTATTTTTTTTGAGGTTTTTGATGACTTGATCAACTTCCAACCAACTATCTCCTAAGTTGATGACTAATCGGTGGCATATGGTGGCATATATTGCTCAAGATAATCTAGTCTAACTAGATATGCATGGTAGTCAACTGAAACGCATTAGATTTAATCTAGTGAGGATGATCGTGTCATTTATCTAATGCAGTCCTAGGGATGGAATATCAAGGGTGATTAAACATATTATCTAGCCATGTTGAGGCACTAGATGTGAGAGGTAATATTATCATTATCTTCTGATTAATATAGTTTCATATTTATTTTTGTCTAATTTAATGCCACATAATTGATTGTAAGTTTTTGTTTAAATGATCCAATTATCATTGTATTTTGTTTTTCATATTATTTCACCCATAATGGGGAGTTGCCTCACCAAAATGATGATATTTTTAAGGCTAATGAGGCACTTTAAGTGTAGAGCCCTAGAATGCCACATAGGATTCATCCAATATTTCATAAAGAGATGAGTGAATCAGATATATGCACAAATGGTTCACCAAGGAGTGGTCCTCGTATGATATTTGGAGATCATACAAGGCCCTAAGCTTTCATTGGTATGATATTGTATGATGTTATTAATGTGTCATCTTTTATATGCTCTCAACTTAGTTGAGAGGTTGATATAGTCAATTTTTCTTCTTCAAATTCATCTTATGAGGATGATACTCATCCACCCCCCCCTCCTCCACCTCCACTATCTTCTCCAACAATAGACCAACCACCCTCTAATCTAACAACAAACTAACCACCATCTCCTCCTCTAGACACATATTGACCACCATATCCGCTAGCAGTAGACCAACCACCACTCCCTCCTTCGATGCTTTATCCTACATTATTATCTAGTGAAGGCACTAATGCCTCAAGCTTTGATGGTAGACATAGTTAGCAATAATTGACATCTATATATTTGATTCTTACACTTTATATTTTACATGTATATTTGACCTTTGTATTCAACTTGAGATATATATTTGACATGCATATTGATTTTGATATTATTGATCATATATATTATGCATCTGTATACTTTGTTGTTATCATTATTGTTTGATTATAAAATGTATTATGTGTCTTTAATGATTTGTTTGTTTTTAAATTGAATTTTAGATGTCATATTTGACATCTATATTTAGCATATATATTGCTTTTATATTATCATTATTGTATATTATGTCTTTTTCATACCACATTAATGTTGATGTTGCTTGACTTATCAAATGTATCATGTATGTTAATGACTATCATTATTAATTTATTTCAGGGGCAGGTGTGTGGGGATTCATTTAATCCCAAAAGAAGTATATAATGTTCTTTTGCATGAATATTAGGGAAAAAAAACAACGAGGTAGAAGCAGCAACCCTGAATTAGGGATATCACACTAGTTTGAATCAAGGAAGTAGAGAAATCACCTTTCCTAACAATTCCTCCATAGTTATTAAATCTTCATTGAAATATTCATTTTGCAAGCTCTAAGCTTAATAAGAAGAATATTCATAATCTATGGGCTACCATAGTGTTATGCGGAATTGTGATCTACGGATAAATCAAATTCCCTAAGTGTGGTGCTAGGCATTTAGAAGAACATAGGAAAGACTTTACTATCACTTTCTCTAAAGTAAGAAGATACACAGAATGATGAAAGAACCTACTCGTGATCTAAGCACTTCTTCTTCTCCTTCTGTCGTTGTTGTTGTTTCTCTCAATCCAACTCAGATCGCTTGATTGATTCCTGCAAACACAAGCAAAGAACAACAAACAACATGCATATACAAATATCTACTTATCTTAATCTCTCAAATCGATTACATGTGAAATATATATATATATATATATATATATATATATATATATATATATATATATATATATATCATTCAAGAATCCATTGCATGAGAAATAGAAACATATATGGGAAAATGAACAACAATATTTATTAAAGAGTAGAAGGGGGAGGTTACAACCAATGATCAATTCGTTGCCACCGGCTCCAGCTTCATCCCAACCTCATCACTTCCAACATCATACCAGCAGCATATCACTACTTTCACTCTCTCAAATGAGAATCCAACAACATTTCCTTACCAAAATTCTTCCTTCCTTGGCACTAGGATCTGTGCTCAATTTATAGGGAAACTGATGGTAGTTTCTCAATGAATGACTTTCTAATAATAGGCAAGACATGTTCCCAAGTTCATGGGTGTTAGATGGACACATATGGACTCTTCTAGAAGGCACTGACCATGTGGATATTCCCGTAACAATGAGAATTCCGCTCCCAGGTGACCAACGCACTCTTGAATGTCGGGAAGTGCATTGCAGTGCACCCTTGAATGGAGGATGTTGCATATGAAATGTAGTTATTCCTTTTAGAGGTAGCATTGGTGAGTCAATAAGTGATATAACATATACTTCAAACCTTGGTAATCTCATAATAGAAGCCATGAATGAATTGTTCTTCTCTTAGGGAATATAGCAACTAAAATGTAAGGGGATGATAGACCCTATTTCACTGGTCCTGGGGATGATGTCCAGTTTGAACAGGTCATGGGGGATGATGCCCAAATTGACCTATAACAGCTGCCCGCTAAAGCATGAAGTCAAAATAATAATAATATATTTGAATGAGATGATTTATGATGTGATGAGCTAGAACTGAAGTGGAGTGGCGACCTGCATCAATGTTACAATACATTACATCATGATATTTTCATTTTGATCACGAATTTCTGAGGGAGGCATTCTTATGCTCAACACATAAACTATCAAATAACATGTACCTAGTTCAGAAAGTCGTCTACATTGGAATGTTGCCCAAAACAGACATGCCTACAGATATATGCCCATGTTCGGATGACGATCTGTAAGTAAGGTCACTGTATAGATGATGTGTACAACAATCCTGAAATCGCAGCCCGGATGGATGAAAATAGATCCGGGGTCTTCTTATCTCTAAGTGCCAAGGCCCTACCGATCAGGGTTTCAATATTAGGAATTTGACTTCTGTGATCCATAAATTATGTATCAAATCTTTCGGTGAAAATTACATTGGAGAAATTTGTGTCGACGCGTTTCGAACCAACCAATGTGGTTCATCATCAGGACAAGATGAGAAATCTGATCTAGGACACAGCTTAAATAGATAATGAAGGTCCAATTAGCCATTGTAGAATAACGGCTAGTTTGACTAAAAAATATATAAAAAATACAAATAAATGAATAAAATAAATAAATAAATAAAATATAAAAATATAAAAACAAGAATAAAATATAATATAAAATATAAATATAAATACAAAAACATAAAAATAAATAAAAATAATAATAATAATAAAATAAATATATTCAAAAAAATAAAAATAAATAAATAAATAATTCTAAATTACTTGAATGCAATTCAATGTATTATTTGAAACTACACTAATTAATTCATTTGTTTTTAATTTTTAATTTAAATAGATAATTAATTAATTGTTTAAATATAAATAAATAAAAATGAAATTAAAAACAAATAATAAACATTATAAGGATAAGACATTCAGGTAGAAGTCTAGCCATGCGAATATTTGTTTTGTAGTCAAACATGGCAAGACATCGTTTGATTACCAGACAATGATGCGAGTTGTTAACAAACGCAAGAGAACCACCATTGATGTTAATGGCTCTCAAGGTACTACAATACAGTTTGTAAGGTGTGAATAGATGATTTGATGTCGAACGCCAAACAAAATACTTCGGTCAAATGTCCGGAAGCTGGGATCTTGTTGTTGTGCAGGTAAAACCCCTCTGCAGATAGAGACAATCCCTTTAGCCCTAGGGTGGGTCTAGCAACAAGGGAACATGCTAATCCTAAAGATTCCTAGTTTATGAATGAAACTGAGTTGGAATAGATGACCTACCTTTGTTCCAATGCTTTCATTGTGGCTTGTGGCAGCGATCTCTTGATCTTCGTCTTCACACGCAGTGGTTATATCCGTGTACCTGCACAAGGATCAGAGAACGATGACAACATACGTAAACATACTTGCATTCATAACTATTTAATTGGTCAAGGGGAGTCAAATGCATTGCATAGGATTAAACATATCAAACGCAAAATGAGAACCAAAATATTAATCATGTATTAATAAGTAGAGAGAAGAAGTTTACAACCAAAAGATCCTTGATGTTGTAGCCTACTTCGATGGGTGCAGTCAAATGCGTCTCAAGAATTCATCGGGAATTGGACTTGGCGAGGCAATGGGCCTAAAACTCTCTCTCGACAATGGATTCCTCTCTGCTCTATCTCACACCAGCTATAGTAAGGACTATTCAGCTAGCTGAAACTATGTGAGAAGGATATATTTATAGAAGAGGAGGAGGTGGTTTGGGATCCCTCATAAGGTGTAAGGGAGACCTTATCCTTTGGGAAGTTTCTAAAATGCAGGAAACAAGAAGCCAAAGGAAGGTCTTTGACGTTATTAAGTCGAACAAACCATGATGACTTCCCTCACGAAGTGGTTGGGCATGGAAAATTTGTTTCTATTTTTTTTTAAATTCCAAAAACAACTTGCCATGGGTAGTCCACTGAGATAGAGCGCCCATGGGCGCGAGGCCCATTGCTAATTTCTCTATGGGCGCGAGGCCATAACTGCCTACCAGCGCCAACCCAAAATCATGTGTTTTTAAGGGTCTGCTCCAGGAATAGTCAATAGAGAAAATGTTCTTCACATGCCAAGGGATGCAATGACACTTTTTGCAAGGTATGACAATACACAGAAGTCATTGAAATGGTCCTCCAATATTCGGGATGGGGATTGCAGGGATGGTGAAAAACTACTATGTAACACTTGTCGATGCTTTAAAAAGCCACATGGTACTAGAAGATGATGTTTCTAAGTAAACTTCTTGGATGATGATTTGATGTCGACAGGAAGCCACTTTATCGCAAAACGGGAGTTACTTATTTCAGAGACAAAATGTGACTTGATATAGCAATGTTTAGGGATGACTGTCATGAAAATGAAGGTTTATGAGTATTGCAGAAGGATGAGTATTCATTGAATGACTTCTCTTGAACCTATCAGCGACACTGAGATGAGTTGGCAGCATTGACCCAAAACTGAAGTGAAGGTATGATGAACCATAGGTATGAATGAACCGTCAAGAAGATTACCCAACCCAAAAGTCACAAGGATGGAGTGAAGTGTCATGTTTAAGAGAGACCTGCTACCGTAAAAGTGCGCTTCAAGTCCTTTTTCATTTTTATCAAAGCTCGAAAAATAAGGATAAAAGTATTCTTTGTGGTCAAATCATTCTTGGATAAGTGTGCAAGACAGATCTGCTATGTCAGCTGTAAACCTGTTTAGAACAACATCAAATGGATTAAAAATACATGTTTCATGATAAAAAATGAATAAAAACCATATTCACAGCAATAAATATGATTTGCAAACAATCAAATGACTAATTAAAAGAGTTTTACTATTCATTTTTACCATTTGAAAGTTACCATTTGGATTTTGGAGTTCTGAACTAGTTTTTGCCCCCAAAATTCAGTAGTTGATTGCGAGAGATTCTGTGGACGATTTTCATCACCTTTCGATCCAGGTTAGAGCTATGAACCTCCTATTTCCTTCAATAGAATTTATGTTTCATTTCATTGCATTTTTTTAGGAATTTGGGCACCTTAGGGTAAATTTATTTTAAAATGAGGGCAACGCACCCTTGATTGTCAAAAGGTGGGTTGCAGTGCACTGTAAATGAAGGCTAGGTGCACTTGCAACGTACTGTCCCTTGACCAGGGGTGTGTTGGGTGCAATTCCCATTTTTGTTCTTTGCAGTGTGCCCAAATTTTGCCTAGTTTTTGCATGAAATGGATCCTTATGAGTCTTATAATTGTGTTTCAGGGATTCATCGAACCAAAATGACTATTACATGGAGGGAAAGGGAACATGAGGAAAAAAAAATGATTTCCCTAAATGATCCAGGTACTATAAGAGCCCTTAGAGACTGCGGGTTGCTGAATTACTTTAGACTATCGGGTATGAGGCAACAAATGTGATCAGGAGATCAAGTCTCTTGAAGAAAAATGCTCAAAAATGAAGTTGCTCAGAATTGCTCCAAAACAGATCGACTGAAAAGAGCTTGGCGATACGATCCCAACGCCGCAAACGGCACTCAAATCCGTTGTCGTATGGAGGAGATATTGCAGTTTGAAAACGCCCAATAACTTTCAATTTTGAAAGAAATTTTTTTAATATTATGTAGGAAATTTTTTATTTTTTATTTTTAATTAAGGTTTAAATTATTAAATTATATATATTTTTATATTTTATATGATTTAAATTAATCATATATTATATTAATTAATATATATTTTAATTAAATTTAAATTATATTTAAACCTTATTAAAATTTAAATTTTAAAACTACACTATATATTAAAAATAAAACTTTTAAATGGGCAACGTATATTTTCAAAGTATGGTTGAATGTGCTATGGTTACGTGGCATTCAACGTAGGTACCATGTTTAATGTTTAAAAACCCATACCATACCATGTTTAATATGGTCAAAGCTCGAAATATGAAACGGGTTTAAAAACCCATAACTATAAAGTTTTTTAAGGGCACGTGCTTCATTATAGTTTGGATGACGTGTTAATGACGTGGGCTTCAAAGTGTTGGAGCGGATAACAAGTTTGAGTCATGGTCACGCTCGGTGCAAGGTGTTAATATATGGTTCAAAAACTTTAATGAACGCCGCATATAACTCAAAGTCTCAACCATATTCCCGACGGGCGCGGTCACGTGGTCTTACTTCTTAGCACCCACGGTTGGCGGTAAAAACGGAGGAGGTGCCAAATTCAGAGCCGTTTCCTAATTTGTCGGAGTTATCTGGCAGTTAGCCAGATTTGGTGGAGCTTTTGGAGGGCAAACTTCAGTTAGCCATAACTTTGGCTAGGAAAGTCATTTTTGGACGATTTTTTTTTTGATTTTGGGTGTAGAGATCATTATGAAGCTGTTGGAAGTGTTTGCAGAGCCATCAGGGCGCTTTAACAGAGAATTTACCAGCATTTTTGGTCGTAGAGCCACTAGGGCCTAAGGGAAAAAGAGTTGTTTTGGACTACCTTCATCCAATGGAGGTGAATGTTTAGTCATTTTAGACTGATTTGGGCCTTCTGAATCTATTTTTTCAGTGTATTTTTCCATTTGAGGCTTCTATACAGTTGTATTCACATTTTGAGCATTTAATCAAAGAGGAAAAAGCCTAATTAGAGGCTTTTGGACCCAGCGGAGGTAGCCCAAGAGAGGGGTGAACCGCTTAAACAATTATTTGTTGTCATACTGTATAATTTTGCTGCATATTTTCAGATTCTGCTCCTTTAAACAGTAAATTTTTATAAGCTATCTTTTCCCAAGCAAGTTTAAACAGTGAACAAAACTTATTAGTTCCTCTTCAAAACACTACACTTCATTTGCAGAATATGTATATTTTCCTATTCACACATTAAAGTTGGATCAATGAATACTTTGCAATTAAAACAAATACTTTCATTGATCAGATCTTTGTGATTACTTTTTATTTCTTTAGGCAGAGTCTGTAGAAGGGCCAGATAGCCTCCAGATTCATCCTTTCTTTGAAAGGTGAAAGATCCGGTGAATGCCCCTACAGTCAATCTTTGTATGAGAAATACTTTGTTCTCACGATTTTAGATCAAAATGGAACTATTGGAATTATTTGTTCGTTCATGGGATCCAGCGATAGAGGCATTTCACATTGGGGACAAATTGGTCCCAATATTAGTGGAGGATATCTATTTTCTCACAGGATTATCGAGGAGAGGTTTTCCCATTTCTCTTTTAGGGTATGATCTTGGAGGAGAGACAGTGAGAGATTATATATTGCAGTATTGCAATCTAGGGGCAGAACCTAGAAGGATGGGAAAATAAACATCCGCGATGTTTGTGATTTTCAATTGAGAACCATCTTATTCACAATTTCAAAGCTTGCTGGTATTGCTACACCACACGTAGCAAACATATCCTACATGCAGTGTGCACTAAAGTGCTTGGAACCAACAATTTTCAACTGGGCTGAAGTTGTACTCTCCCAAATGAAAGAACAGCTGAGCAAGGCAAAGGGAGGAAGGAAGAAAATTTTCAACTATGGTTCAATCCTCATTTATTTTTCCTTAAAGTAGATTCCATTGATGCAGCCTCAAGATGTGACGCTGGGTATATCTAATGCTAGAGATCCAAGGATACAGAGATGGGTAAAACTGATGGCTAGACATGTTGGTTAATTTACCATCGTGTTCTCGACTGCATTATTTGCTTGGATCAGGCGACATATGATTGCCATCGATGATTATGCATATGTAGGCGTAGACTTTCGAGGAGATCCAGATTTGGCTTTACCATAAGGCGCTCAATGGGGTGCAATTGGTAAGAATGTTTTGACCATGTTTTTTTATTTTTCTAAGGTTTATACATGTTTTTTGTATTTTTATGTTTTCCCAAGACTAAACTAAAGTTTTGATGTATGTAGATGTAGGTCGAGTTCGACCAGTGGGATAGCCAGAGCAGGGAGCGGATGAGCCAACAGAGAGGGATATCGGGAGAGCAGTCCTTCAGGATTTTGATAGGGCTGAGACTCTTGCTAAGCTACAACAACACATATATAGGTTGACCTTCGGGGTTCCAGATTGTCACCTCGAAGAGTTTCCCATGTGACTGCAACCCCATACTGTTGGCATTCCTAACCATTGGATGTGGTTATTGCATAGGATCGCTAGATCAGTAGCATATTACCATGAGCATCACTAGTTTACTTTTGACATTTTGCATACATTTTGAGGTCATATGACCAATGTGTCTTGGGTACAAATTTTGTAAAAACCTATAACTATCTATCTATTTTTTCAGTGTTTTCCTATGTTTATTGCGCAATCCTATTCAATTATGTGATTTGAATTGAAAATATGTCTTTACATGTGTCACAAATGTCTGTTTATAACATATTTCGCTAAGGAATTAGTTAATTTGTTCAAGTTTATGGAAATGTGTTGATATTGAATGAAATGAAAATGCCTTTCCAAAAGTCAAACTCTTAGGAACATACGATGCAATGTTGGATTTCTGACAGTATAAACACTAGTAAGTTGCAGTACTGTAAGTTGTGATTCTAACCTAATGATGATGCGGTTAATACCAAATTAAATGGCATCAGAGAGAAGTTTGATCAACGCAATATACTCGATGATATTGTTTGTAGATCAACCGATACAAATCCCTTGAAAAATCACTAACTCATCGTTTGGAGCAAAAATGGCCCACGCTACAAAGGATAGATTCTGCATACTACGACTAGCACCATCAACATACCCAACGAATGGTTCCAAATATTCAGACTTTGCGATGAAATGTAATGCAGATTACTAACTTCAATAAAAATCTAGTATAATAAACTATGACAGTAAATGCAAATCAACAACATATATACAATATAATACAACAATTCACTACGCCCATGTTTAAGAATAGTAACGTTTTGGATACAACCCATTTCGAGGTTGTTCCAATTGAATTCCATCGTAATCTACCAACTCGTAGGCACCCTTAGCAAGAACTCTTTTGACAATATAGGGGCCATGCCATAACGACTCAAATTTTCCTACACCTATTACATCAGCTTCCTGATCATAAAGAAGGACCAGGTTACCCTCTGAGAAGATGCAAGGTTAGACATGCTTGTCTTATTGCGCCTTTATATGTCTCTTATACGCTTCGTTGGCCAATGCAGCTTCATGATGTGTTTCATCAAGATGGATGAGGTTAAAAAGACGCGCTTCTTTAGATGAGGGGTCAAATAACAAGTGAATTGCGAGTTTTAATGACAATATTTCACATTGGATTAGCAAGATAGCTTCCAGACCATACACCAATTGAAAGGGGGTAAATTCGGTTTCATTTCTCATCGAGGTTTGGTACGCCCACAAATTCGAGTACAGGATCAAATTCCAATTTCGTTTATGAACTCCTATCATTCGTTGAAGCATTCGTTTAAGAATGTTGTTAATAGCCTCAACGTGTCCATTTTATTATGGATAATAAGGAGTAGAACTATCATGGGACAGTCCTAATTTATCAGTTAACTCATTCATCATATGATTGCGAAAATGCGAACCATGATCTGTGACTATAGCCTGTGGAACACCAAATCATGAAATGACATAACCATGGTAAAGTATTCTACTGCAAAAATAATATAACCATGCCCCCTGTACGAGCGAGGGATACAGATCATGAATTCAATGCCCCATTTTGAAAATGGTCCCACAGAGATAACAGGATGCATTGACATTGGTGGTTTGTGGATTTTACGATCAAATATCTAGCGTACATGAAAAATTATGACCACGAGGATGAAATCGCGAAATATGGTTGGCCAAAAGTAATTGGCGCGGATTATCTTCTGCGTGGTAGCGTATCGAGACAAGTGTCCACCACAAGCCCCAGCATGACAACCATTTAAAACCTTTTCGGCCTCTTCATGAGTGAGGCACCTCCTTAAAATCGTATCGACACCATGACGATAAAGTGTATCGCCGACGATTAGATAATCTTTGGCTTGGTATCGAATACGTCGATGTTCAGAGTGAGAGGTATCAAGTTGAAAAGTCTGGGTCTGGAGATAAATGATAAAATCCCCTTACCAAGGATCAAATGATCTGATCAGAAATAGAGACCCATCAGGAATAGATGGTTCCGATGTAGTAGAAATACTATCAGAGGGAAGGTCGCAGAGAAGCTCAGCCAAAACTAAAGACTTCTTTTACTTGGATTTGATGAATTACAAATCAAACTCCTACAAAATGAAAATCCATTTTGAATACTTGGCCTTCAGCAATTGACATGATAATATGTAAGTCATGGGGTTGCTATCGAAAATGACAATGGTCTTCCATAACAGGATATAGTGGTGAAATCTTTGGATAACTTGAACAGCTGCCAAGGCAAGTTTTTCTACGTATGAATACTTCACTTCCGTATCATTGAGATTATGACTCAAACAATAGATCGGATGTTCTATCCCATTTTCTACTTGGACCGATACCATAGCAATGGTCATATCGGTCAGGCGATATATAAGAAATAATCACTCTGATAATTGGGGGGATACATTAATGACGCCCAAACAAGTGTATCCTTGACAACATCAAAATAAGATTGCGCAACCTTATCCCAATGGAAGGGAATCACCTTTTTCAAGAGATGGGTAAATCCTTTAGCCATTTCAGCGTAGTTGGGTATGAACCTCCTTAGGAAGTTATCATTTTCCTGAAGTTTCTATAACTGAAGCAAATTTGATGGTGTAGGCAAATCAATAATGGCCTGGAGCTTCAATGGGTCTATTCGAATTCCTTATTTTTAGACGACGAATCCTAGAAAACGACCAGAACCAACACAAAACACACATTAATGTGGATTGAAGCATATTTTGTAGTGTCGGCAGCGTAAAAAGGTAGCTCTCAAATGCATCGGGTGATAAGTCTGTTTTCGTGAATGTGTAGGTAAATAATCTAGATAGGGTTGAACAATGTGCTTGATGTCATTGAAAGCATAATCCATTGCTTTCTGAAAAGTTTCCCCAACGTTCTTTAAACCAAACGAGAGTTTCTGATAAGGGAATGTGCCCCAGGGACAGATGAATGTTGTCTTCTATTGGTCCTCTGGGCGGATATTGATTTTATTGTAGCCAGAAAATCCATCCATGAACGAGAATATTTCGCATCCAGCACAATTGTCAATAATCTAGTCGATAAAGGGAGTAGGATAGTTGTATTTTAGACAAGAAATATTGACATCCCGATAATCGACACACACTCTGATGGTTCCTTATTTCTTCATAACATGAACAATTTTGGAAACCCACTTAGTTAGCGGAACAGGGTAAATGAAACCAGCACGCAAAAGTTTTTCAACTTCTGCTTTAATGGCAGCGACCTTCTTCGGATGAACAGGACGAAGGCATTGATGTACCGGTTTGACATCAGGGTACATGTTAATGGCGTGTTCAATAAAACTATCTATGCCTACCATTTCCTCGTAAGACCAAGCAAATACATCATGAGATTCACGAAAGAGAGAGCGATATGTTTCAAGTTCTGATGGAGAACAAGACACACCAACATGAATGTTTTCTACAACGTCAGTTTTGGTCAAAACATCGATAGAAATGGTTTATTCAATATTTGATCAATTTCACTCGGATTTGATTGCATTAATAGTAAAAGAATTCGAAAATAATGTTTTAATCAATGGGTGATATAGTTCAATAAGATTATCTTCTTCGTAATCCTGAAGATGGGAGCGATGATGATGATCTTCCCATGGTTCTCCTTTTGGCATCATGGATTCCAAAATACTCATCTGTCAATAAAGTGGATGAAAAGGGATTAGATGGAGTACCAAAATCTAACGAACGATCAACCCAAACAACTGGCAGCGATGATTTTGGATTAGTCGCCCAAGCCATGTAGATTGATTACTATGCCAGCTCAATTGGGTTGGGTGACAGGAATTCATCCAACGTAAAAACTTCAAAATCACCCGTAATATTCCTTAAGCCAGATGGAATGGTAGATGTCATGTAGCAGGTCTATATATTTGCAATTTCTGCCGACGTCGCAGGCAGCGGTAATGCAAAGGTTCCCATGAGAGAAGAATCCTTTAAGAGCCCCAGACCAATGTTCTGAAGTGTGAGTTGGGGTGGGTGAACTAATGGAATGCTTCCAGTTACCTGGGAACTGGAGGAAAAGAAGGAGAGTTGATTGATGACTGTGATGACACCTTTATGTGGAAAGGTGATCATTATAAAATATGTAGAAACGATCGTAGTCATAGCATATATCGATGGCCTTCCAAGTAAAATGTTGTAATTAAGGGGTCCGTCAATGACCTCAACTTCAACATTCACTGTTTTTCCCCCTAGTTCAACATGAAAGTTATTAATGATACCACAAGGCTTATATGTACGCCCGTTGAAAGATTTCAATGTCGTAGGCAATTGAGATAGGCGCGGTGAGCCAAGTGACTTCCAGTAGTTTAGAGATACAATGCACGTAGATGCTCCCTCATCAATAATAGTACGATGAACGAGGTGATTAAGAAAATTTAATTGGATGGAGAATGTCAATTCTACTGGTAATTGCGGCACATAGCCCGTATAATTAAAGACTACGAGATTGAAATCTGTTGGATCAATTCCACCAATTGCCGACAACAAAGACTGTTTCTGGGAGGGACAATTTTGCAGCACCTCAAGCCCTGACATAGATGAAGGGGGTTGAGCCAAATCTTCAACTATATTATAATTTTGAGCAGCTCGGGCTCGAGGGTTAAATGTCGATTTATGAATGACTCCCTTTGGTGGCTTGATTGTCTATTCAGGAATAGAAGTTGGCAGTATTGATTTCGTAGATGGATTCGTGGTCGAGGTAGTAGGTTGATCAGTAGACTGACTACCGTAATCTTTATTACGCGTTGACACCAAAACATCAATCGATGGCTTCGTGACAGACAACATAAGCACTTGGGAACTAGAAGCTGAATCCGTAGCAACCAAATTTGTGTCCGGATTTGGAAATGGATCTATCAACACTGTGGATTCATGCAAGGTCTTAATAAATTTTGAGACTTCAGCACGGTGGGGATAGTCTCGAACAAATTTATCCTCATTAAAAATTATGCAAGGGTAACGAGGTTTCTGATTTCCAGTCGATTGATTAGATGATCGTTCCTGCGGGGTAGAATTTTTCTTTTTCTTTGATTTACCCTTTTTCTTACTTCTGGATTTCTTGTCACTTTTGCCCTTGTCAGATGACACGACATGAATTTCAGAAGAAGGCGCAGGATCAAATGCAGTAGAGTGATGTGTGCTTGCAGTACCGATCATACTGTCTCCGGCATGAGAGTCCTTAGATGGAAGAGGAACAATAAAATTAGATCACGGCACATTGGGAATTTTCTCGTAGAGGGTGCCAGACTGAGTATAAATTAAATCTAAGTATTGGGCATGAGAAATGACCTTCTCTTCAATGATGACACCACCTTTAGCCACATCCTCAGTTATAGATGGTGACAGGGACTTAATGAACCACTCAGCAAGGAGCTGATCAGGAAAAAATGTCTTAACCATTATATGACGACAACGCCACTCATGAATATGATAAAAATTGTGAGTAGCATTAATCTGTTTAAAATTAGTCAAGATTTTCGTTCCAGTTCCATATCGTATGGGTAAGTAGAAGTGGGTCAAAAATAAAGTAGCTAGGATAGTGAAATTATCAAAAGATTTTTTTGGTAACTCAATGTACCATTTCGCAGCCAGACCAATGAGCGTACGCTGGAAAAGACATAGTCGAATAGAGTCATCATTTAGGGAGTTAGATGAACACCACAAATGATAAGTCATAAAATGCGTCAATGGGTCTTCCCCAAGGTTTCCATTGAACTTAGGAATATCCTAGGGTAATTTATGAGGTATCACTGTCCACCAAGGAGCATAGTTGATTGGATCATTGGTAAGCCAGTTTAAATCCGATAACTCTAAAGTTGTAACAAAGGGAAACTATAGATTTAATTCGGGTTGATCATAGCCAGAGTATGATGGAATTGCTTTGGAAAGAGACCTTTGAGCACTACCATAAGGAATATGATGCTGGTAAGCCATATAGGGATTGTTTTGATAGGCAAATGCTTGAGGATTCTGTTGACCAAAACCTGGGTACGCTACTTGTTGAAATGAAGGTTGTGGCATTTGCGATTGTGTATTCCAAGGGGTTTGTCCACCAATATTATAAGCCAAACTATAATAGCCTAGATTCAGTTGCAGATAGGTAAAACCCGGTTGTGGTTACGACCTCCCATAATATGGTAATCTAGCTTGTGAATAAATAATTATGGATACAGATGGTTGTTGTAAACCAATGAAAGGAGTTGGATTCTGAGGGCCCAATACTTGGGGGTATTGGGTTGAAGGATTTGCCTGAGATGGTTAAGGTACAACAGTTTGAGTCTGTAACAGGGGTAAGGATGTATTAACAAGTGGAGTAGATGTGGGTGCAATAGTTTGAACCGAGTGTAAAACCGTTTGTGGTTGGATGGGTAGAGTGGGTTGCCACTGACAAACATCAATTACAACATTAGGATGACCAAATAATGACGGAGTATTGTCAATATGGGTGAACATATGTTGGCCCCCAGCATGAGGACTATAATAAGCTGGAAAATATTGTTCTTCAAATGCAGGGAGTCCAGTTGAAATTGTAATGGATGGAATATACCTAGATGGACCAGCTTGATATTGCCCTGATGATGTATATAAAGGATCAAGTCGTTTAGTACTCACTATATATTTACTAGTTAGAATACCAGACGATGACATTGGTTAAGTCCATGGGTTTGAGGATGCACCAGAGAAGGTTCCAGATAAATATTGGTAACCAGGTGGGACGAAAGGGCCACCATATATATGTGACTCTGGTGAAGTTGTGAACATCTACAAAGTAGCAAGAGTAGGTTTTGTTGCAACTAGAATAAACGGTCTAGCTGAAGATGTTGTCTTAGGCATGGTATTCGACAAAATGTATACCCTATAGGATCTACAGGAACTCGAAGTGAAACAGGATCAACGAAAGTAGAGGAAGGTGATTGAGGAAAATACTCGTACAGGTAAAGCTCCTCCCCAAAATGAGTTGGAGTTAAAGGTGTTTCGCCTTGTGGTATTTCTTCAATCGAAATTAAACTAGGTGGAAGGATTTCTTCGTCAAGTACGAAGTATATTTCAGGAGGTTGACCGCACGATATGGGACACTCAATGGCTATAATAGATCGTGGGGAGACTGATAGAGGAAAAAATTCTAGTTGTTCGACTTCGAGATTCAGATGTTATGGAAAAAAAGTGAGAGGATCCGGATCAACTTCCAGTTGAACAACGTCGGGTTCGGGAGGTATGGTCTCACTGTTTGGATGGATCGTGACCACAAGTAGTTGTGAGGACTCCATCTCGACAACAGTAGATGAACCAGAATTTGTAGAAACAACTCTAGAGGACTCTGGTATATGTGAGGATGATGTCACACCAAATGTAATAATAGTACTAGTTTTGGTAGAGCGATGTCACCTTCACTAGCCAGAAATGGCTTCCAATGGTAAAGGTGGTTTTAGTGATATTCTATGCGAATGACGGGGAAAGGTATGTTCTTCTTCCACGATGACTGATTTATTTTATGACCAAAAACAAATAAACCAAATAAAAGGGTAATTCTAAGCAAAACGTTTACCAAGTAATTGTGAACTGCAGAATACCCCCTGGCGAACCAAGAAGTACGAGCAGGCAATCTCCCCGACTCTTGTGTTCGGTGTATTACAAGTTACAAGGCGGCTGCTCGGTTCACTATGGATGGATATCAACCTAAATTTTTCCTCCCAAATATACCCTAAGGTACATGGAGGCCCAAGTCTGCATTAGCGTTGTCTAATGCGAAACCGCATAGTGAGAGAACCCCCTTATACTTTTTGTACTAGAACACCGCCCTATATACCCGAAGGTATGTGGATGAGCTCTAATATACTTGCGTACGTGGATTGAGGTATCACACTCGGAATGTATCGCAGACAAGTTAATGACAGCTGCTTTGTTTAACGACGTCGGAACACGTCTCTAGCCTAGACCTTATAAATGTTATCGTCATGGTTCCAATGCTTTCTTAGGTAAATTGATGTAAATTTTAACTTGATCTTGTTTAGAAAGTTTGTCTTTGAGATTCACCATGTGATATGATGGAAATTCCTAAAAATGAAAACTAAAATGATAAGCAAACTTTTCAATTTTATCTTTTTTCAATGAAAATCCTAACTACTAAGGGAAAGAGCAATCAGTTTTAGAGCAAACAACAAAGAGCACAAACTAAAATGCAGCTTTCCTAACTTGTTCCTATGCAACATACACAATTCACTATATGCACATGCATGTTTTTCTTTTCAGCTCCATTAATGTGAATGCAAGAAAGGAAACTATATGCATCAAATCAACAAAGACAAGTGTTTTCTTCATTGAGAAACGAGGAATTTAACACCAATTTATCTTTTAGGAAAAACGAAGAATGGAACTACAATTTTTCCTATAGGAAACGCAGAATGAAACGACAATTTCCTTTACGAAAACAAATGGATCTAATGCATAAATAAAATTCTTTGAATTTAATTTGCCAATGATAAAGAAAAACACTAAAGAAACATTGAACAAATTTACTTTTCAAAGGAGGAAGAATCTGGAAAGTTTACTGGTCTCTAAGAGGTATCAGACAGTTGAGAATACATCAAACAAATGGTTGAGAATGATAGCAATGAAAAATTTAAATGGAATTTGGTTGGCCAAGGGGGCAACGTATTCCATAACAAAACTCTAACTGTAGAGAATCTAAAGAAAAGAGGAATAAGTGGGTCGTCTCAATGTCCATTATGCAGGAAGGAAGAGGAAACAATCCAATGCTTACTACTGGAATGCTCCTTTTCAAGAAAATGTTAGGAGACAATGATAATACCCATAACAGCAAACATAAACTATAACATCCCAATAAATCATTTCATCAGCAGATGGAAAAGTAGCTACCCATATTCCTTTAAAAATAAACAAACAGTGCAAAGATTCTGGAACTGCCTTCCCTCATTCCTTTGCTGGAAACTATGGCTAGCAAGAAATGGAGTAATTTTCAAAGATAAAATTCCTACAGTAAGCACAATTACTACAAAATCTTTGGGACTAATGGTGGAATTCCTCAAAACAAAAGGTGTTAAGGGAATCAATCTAAGCCAACTACAAGAAGAAGAAAGAAGCTGGTTAAGTTTTGCAGCAAGTAAGATCAAATAGGCCCCTCAAATGGGAAATACAAAGAGGCATCGAAACTGGAAAATAAGGAAACACGAAGAAGAATTTAAAACTTAGGTAAAGACTCTAAATAAAGCATGTCTTTTTTTTTATGGGCATAAAAAAAGAACCCAGGTAAAGCAAGCACTGGCGGAATAATAATTCTACAACAACAAACAACACAACTATCTTATAATTGGGGACTAGGCCAAATGACGAACAATAAAGCAGAGGCTTATGGGCTTCTGCTAGGACTCAAAATTCTCAAGAAAAAATAATCAAAGAAGCTATAATCTTTGGGGATTCGGCTACCATCATCAAAGCAATGATAAACAACTCTCTTCCAAAAAATGTAGGCTTAAATCAAATTTTAAGCAGAGCCCAAAAAATATCAAAGGATATTGGCAACATAGAGTATTTTCACATTTTGAGGAAAAGCAATAAACTGGCAGATGAGAAAGCTAATAAAGGAGTTCAAAAAAATGATGGACAAGCACAAATTGGTGAAATCGCAATCCAAATCCCTATCCCCTGACTTATTCTCTTCACTCATGATGGGCAATTTTCAAATCATCTCTTTTCAAAAATCTAATGACAACACCAATATCTCTCTTGAAACTTCAACCAAGCAATCTGTCAACCCTGCAATGATACCCAACTCCAACATTATTCCTAAAATCTCTGCTATCAATACTTCTCAATCTTTTGGAATCTAGCATCATGTGAACCTTCAGCCCCCCTCCCTCCTACTGCGTTTCAATAAATTTCGAATCACCCAGCCAACGCCTTACCTATCCTTCTCAAATTTTCCCGAGTGCACCTTCCTTCTACTGCATTTTTCCTTAATCATTCTCGGCCTTTTCTGAGCCTTTACTAGCCCACGCACTCTCTCAACCTCATCCTTATCTCTCCAGGCCAACACATCCTATATTTTCTCCATGTTCCTATCGCCTCCCTGCTTTGCTCCTGCGTGAGCTGGAGTCATCCTTCAGCGTTGGCAGCAAAGCCCATTCCGTTGGCAGCAGTGTTACCTCTTAACAGACTTGCATTACAGGCCCCCCTACCTTGCTTCTACATGAGCTGGATTTCCCATTAAGTGTTGGCAGCAAAGTCTCTTTCATTGGCAGCAACATTCTCTCTTAAAAGAATAGCAGGTAGCAAAGAAGCAGAGCACAAGAAAACATCATCAACGGAAGAAGGAGCAAATACAAAAAACAACATCAACAACAAGAAGACACAAATGGATCCTCTGGAGAACAGATCGCACCCTTGTGCATTCTCCAAATCCCACCGAATAGTGATAGAAAATCTCAAGAATCAGATCCAACAAGATAAAGAAAAAAAAAATCAGAGATCCCCCAAATGAAATCACAGTGGAAGACATGCAGTGAAGAAATAAGCACATTAACGTACACTTGCATCCATATGCAGGAATCACTGAACGTCATCAAAGAAGTAATGAGTAAAAATTCTGAGCAAGGATCTACATCAATGGATCAGGGAAGTAGATATCGTGGAAGTGAAAATACTGTCAACAAATAGCTCATCAAATCTCTGGACGCCCATGGGTCTCGCTCTTAATTCTAGTAGTAAATTTAATTTATTATGAAAGTCAAGTGTATTTTGATTTTATTCAAGTTTGTCAAATAATATAGCTCCAATGTAACTGTCTCTAGCTATAAAAGAAGGACAAAAAAATGGAAATCAAGTAGCATATCTCAAGAATTAGCCCCCAAGCAGACATCCCTCTACATCAAACTTGGGGAATTTTGTAATGGAGAACACCTCCCCTCTTCTTTTTAGAAATATAATACAACCGATATTGTTAGAAAAAAAAGGGGGCAACGTAGTCTCTAAAGGGAGACAATGCATTGTAGTGCACCCTTGAGTGGGAGACAGTGCACTATGTCTTGACCAACAGTGCGTTGGGCGGAACAGGGATTGAAAATTCAAGCTACGCAACACACTTCTAATGAAATTATTTCATTCAAAAGCCTAATAAATGAAAGTAGATGCTACTGATGAGGATAAGCAGAGGAAAAAACACCAAGAATGATAGGATACTCTCCAGTGGAGTCACCAATTTGTTATGCAGAATTGTGATCTACGGATAAATCAAATTCCCTAAGTGTGATGCTAGGCACTTAGAACAATAGATGAAAGACTTTACTATCACTTTCTCTAAAATAAGCAGATACACAGAATGATGAAAGAACCTACTTGTGATCCAAGCACTTCTTCTTCTCCTTCTATCGTTGTTGTTGTCGCTCTCAATCCAACTCAGATCGTCGAATCAATTCCTGCAAACACAAACAAAGAACAACAAACAACATGCATATACATATATCTACTTATCTTAATCACACAAATTGATTAGATGTGAATTATATATATCATTCAAGAATCCATTGCATGAGAAATATAAACATATATGGGAAAATGAACATCAATATTTATTAAAGAGTAGAAGAGGGAGGTTACAACCAGTGATCAATTTGTTGCCACCAGCTCTAGCTTCATCCCATCCTCATCACATCCAACATCACACCAGCGGCATATCAGTATTTTCACTCTCTCAAATGAGAATCCAACAACATTTATTTACCAAAATTCTTCCTTCCCTAGCACTAGGATCTGTGCTCAATTTATAGGGAAACTAATGGTATTTTCTCAATGAATGACTTTCTAAGAATAGGCAAGACATGTTCCCAAGTTCAAAGGTGTTACATGGACACTTGGATTCGAAGTTTGACACATATGGACTCTTCTAGAAGGCACTGGCCATGCGGAGATTCCCGGAACAATGAGAATTCCACTTCTAGGTGACCAACACACCCTTGAATGTCGGGAAGTGCATTGCAATGCACCCTTGAATGTCGGGAAGTGCATTGCAATGCACCCTTGAATGGAGGATGTTGCATATGCAACGTAGTTAGTCCCTTTAGAGGCAACGTTGGTGAGTCAATAAGTGATATAACATATACTTCAAACCTTGTAAATCTCACAATAAAAGCAATGAATGAATTGTTCTTCTTTTATGGCATATAACAACTGAAATGTAAGGGGGTGATAGACCCTATTTCATTGGTACAGGGCATGATCTTCATTTTGACCAAGTCATGGGGGATGACTCCCAAATTGACCTATAACACATAGTGCTTTCATTCAATCTCCTACTTTGATATATTGAGATCACTAAATCAAAGGGTAGACATGCTTTCTAACATTAGAGCTTGATTGAGAGAAGGGTCATTAAGCATCAATGGGGAGCATAATGTATTCTTCACTCTCCCACAAGGATATTGCATATCTATTTTAAGTTTTTATTTTATTTGATGAAAAAAAAGGTGAGGGTTGGAGGTTTATATATTAAGAACGAAATGATCTTCAATCTCTACACATTGCATGGCCATATCAATCCATTTGAATTGCAATCCCAATCAACCAATAATTTGATAATAATGACAAGTGGTGGATGCTACACTTAGCATTAGAGGTGGATATGAGTAATAATGGTTCATACTTTTCCACCCTTGATCTATCACATCCCATGCATGCCAACATTTATCTAGTATTTGAGTCGAGGTTTGTAGTCTAAATGTAGGATTCCTTTCTTCTAGATTCATCATCCATCTTCAGCTCCTTGTTTCTAATATTCTCTCACTCCCTTCATTTTGGTTTGCAATTTTTATGTGAGATTCCTTTCCTCCATGGAGCAGTTTCAAAATAGGTGTTGTGGCCCATGTGATTTCGTTAGTATTTTTAGTCAAATGTGGGTGTTTGAGAGGGAGTTGTGGGAAATTTGTCATGTTTCTACAAACCCAACGATTCAATGTATAAAATAAGTTCAATCATGAGAATAAACTTTGATACGGAAGGCCCAGGAGAAAATTGGACATTTACAAAGAATTGTTGAATAATCTGAGCCATGCATGCCTTGGATTTTCATCTTGTGGAGTTTATGAAATCTAGTATCTCAAAATATAGATGATGGAGGGAAATTGAATTCATTCAAGGAAAAGATAGATGGGATTGAAAGGAAATTGTGTAGAATTGTTGATTATAAGGTAATTCACCTTCCAAGAGCTAAACAACTTAGTTAGGTTTGAGAGAGGTCAAGGAATAAAAAAATACTAAGGAATAGGCCCATGACATGCACAAGATTCAAAGTGTAGGAGAAAAAGCAAGCATGAAGAACACTAAGGAATATGAGGAGGTTTAGGACGACGTGCTCCATGGTCCTACTTTTTAGAGCTTCAAATTCATCTAGTGCATTGCAAAAATTGTTGTTACTAAGACAATTTGCAAGACATTATATAAGGTTTGGTGGTATTAAAATTCAACAAGAAGATAATATAGAAAATTATATGTTTTTATTTTTTGAACTTGGGAAAACTTCTCCTATTTTTGTATTATAGTTGACCAAATTGACCATAACCATTTCTAATGCATCTTACTCAATTACAATTAAAAAAAATAGAAATTATCAATGATTTCTCAATTTTTAAATTAAATTTGAGAGGTGTCGCTCAAATTAAGATCTTATGAAATGTTTAACTCTTCTTATATGAAATCATTTAATTTTGATTGTGACTATAAAATATAATTGTCATTTAATGTCGTTATATAATGTTTAACCACTTTTTGAAGATGAATTCTTTGTTGTGAAAAAAGATACAATATGTCAATTGATTTTTTTTTCCATGTAACAAAGCACCACACCCTCTGCCCAGTAGGCAAGGGTAAGATATTTTTAAGGGATTAAGGTTAAATGTTGATTAAACATGTTTACAATATTGATAAAATGATTCAATCAATTGTTTCACCATTTGATTAATATTCTAAAACAATTTGTTGTATTTAATTCTAGTTTTAATTCATTGATAAATAATTACACTAAATGTTTCATTAATTTTGATAAGATGGAAATTATAATAGTTAAATCTAACAAAATAATTATTCCTTCAATTTTATATAGCAATATCATCATGAATATTAAATCATGAAACGACTAGGGTTGGTAGGTGTGAGAAGAGTGTTATTGTGCCTCAAAAGACAAGAGGAAACAACCCTTTCATGGAGTCTGACCAAAGCTTCTAATAATAAGCATAGGCTTATGCTATCTATCAAGGAATCATTTAAGATTCTTCTTGAACATTAGAAAGCTCACTATTAAGGAAGACTTGGACATAGTAATCAAACATCTCCACTGCAACTCTCTCTTCCTTAACTTTAGTCAATTCCATATTCAAGAAGATACATCTAACATTAGTCCCTATTAAGGAATTCTAGGCTCCTCAAGTTCTGAGGAAAAACAACAAAAAGGTAGATGATTTGGTAAAAAAGGAAATTTAATATGAGAATGCACTCGCAACATCAATTAAATGGCATATCCTCAATCCCTTAAATGGTCAACACATTATGTTGATCTTATCATGACACTTGGTGACACTTAAGTTCTTGTGGAAAACTCGTAGAAGTGGTAGTAAATCGATATACACTTAGAATTATCTCCTCACATTCCATTTTGGCTCCTCACATCAATTTTGGTACAATCTGTATCATCCCCTCCCAAGTATGGAGTTTTTAAAATCATACACTAAGTTGGTTGCCCCAATGATATTGGTTTCTCCTCATGTGAATGCAACTTAGTTCACAAATTTATTGGATAGCGGGGGAATGATTTTATTTCACTCCATTGTGCATGATCATCCTTCCCTTCCACAACCCATGCCTCTATTTTATACTCAACTTGGTATTATTTATCAGTTCTTGGGTAGGATTTGAGACGTTGTCCTTGCTTTCCCTCTATTACTCTGTTATGTCCTCCTCATTATGGTTGCAATCTACTAACTCCCATTGGTGGAAAGAAAAAAATGTTTTAGAGGTCATGGTAGATCAACCCCATTACAAGAAAAAAGCAAATCAATTCACGCACTTAAAAAAAATTCAAACTTGTGGAATGATATGGTCATCTCTAGCTTCAAAAATATGAATTGGCATCACAATGGACTTCAATTTTTGATATTCTAATCAACTAGAGGCAACTAGAGGCAACAAATACAGAGCATGGAGGAAATCAAAACCATTATAAGCCAAATAGGAAAATTGAATATTTCAGGTTATTAAGCAACTTAATTCACTTCCTCCTCGGCTAATTATGTTAGTTATTCTCCTCTCCTACTGCCAAATTTAAATTTGGAGACTAAGAATGTTCCTCCAGTGATTAGGGACAATTCCCCTCTTGAGTAGTTGCATGCAAGCATAAGCAGGTCAAATATTGGGCACTTTTTATTATGTTTTTACAACTAAGGAAATAACTCATGATGTAATTTTGCTAATTTACTATATTAAAATCAATCCTCGTCCCATGATAGAAATACTTAACTAGAAGATAATTTTTTTGTAAATTTCTAATGTTATGACCTAGACGTAGATTTCAATTAATAAAATTCTTGGTTACAGTTAAAAAGAAAAAATAGGAAGAAAAAAATCATCAAAACAATTATAAATCAAATTTGATTACGTATTTCCATAAATTTATTTAATTAAATATTTTGTTAAACTATAACAATGTTTCTAAATATATCTATTAAATAAAAATGAGATTAAAAAGAACTTCAACTAAACTAACCTTTACAATAATGATATCAAGCTTTAAAATACTAGGGTGGTAGGTGTGGGGGAAGCTATTTAAAACCTTGAGATTCAATGTGAATTAACCTACAATTAGGGTTTTCGACTAACCAACAATAATCATACATAAGCCTTAGGTCTATGCCAACATATAAAAATTTACAAAGCAATACAAATATGAAAACTCATAATCATTGAAGACTCTTCAATTATCATTTTTCAAATGAGAGTCTTGACATAATCATCATGATTTCTTAAACTAATCTTAAGAATATAAATAATTTCAAAGAGTTTTGACTCAATTGAGTACTGTAAAATCCTTCTAACTTTCAATATCTAAGAAAACTCAATGGAAAATAAGGGAGCACAACTGAACCAAGGTGCACTATTGTAAAATGGGAGGGTCCCTACCATTTATTATCTCCCATGAATTTACAAAAGTTAAACATTAAGAATGGCATGCAACTCAAATTCCTAGATAACAATAATCGTTATGTCACATGAATTGAAGCATAACTACCCCCCTCCTTCCATACGTCACATTCATGTTTTCAAGATTGGATAAAAGAGTGTTATTGTAACCACATCCTGCCACATTTACCGAAGCTAACTGGTCCATCGAGGTAAACATGTGACGAGAGTCCACTATGATGTGATTCAACTCCACGTGTATAATTAAGTGGAACAAAAAAAACAAGCCTAATCTAACCTTCCACACCTACTACAGAACCTCCAGGAGGCAACCAACCTTTCCAGGTGCCTAACCCCTAAAGTGACTTGTCTTTCACTAGTCAAACACCCCAGTCGCTCCCATTACAAGGCACCAATGCGATTAGAACCCTCCAATCGCTCCCACAACAAGGCCATCCCAACGACTATGGACATTTTCAGGGCTAAGACTTAGGCCACAACCAGGAACTCCATGAGACTTCTATAAATGAAAAATAACACTGAAACAAACGTAATAATGCAAAGACTTTATCATGATTGGACTGGACCCCTACTAGTCATGACAGGCATTTCGTCAAACATGTAACAATTATGCATTCTACAGGTCATAACAATAGATCTAAGCATATGGATCTCATACTTATATGATAACTGCTAATAAGCATTGATTCCTTGTCACATTAGCTACATTATCATCTATTAGGTCATATATTCGTTGTCCATTCATTTACAAATCAAAACATGATGGGATCTATTTATTATCACTGTTATAAGCATACTCATAGCCAGCATATAACAACATAAATAGCAAGGATATAACAACCATATGAACCACCTAGTAACAAGTACATTTACCCATAAAATATAAGAGGAAAATAGCTCTTATTGATTTATGAAAAATGCAACCCAGTATGGGAATTCCACGTACCACCCGACCATAGACTAGGATAAACCAAATTTATCTTTCATTCAGTCACCCCCATGCCATATTTTAAGCATGAATGTGGGATCTCATGGAACAATCCAAATAAAACCAAGTCAGGGCTTCCAAAGGCCGAACCACCTCAACCCTCAACCAGTGATTCTGCCTCACAGTCAAACATCACTAACATTCACCAGATTGGTCTCTACCCAAGCTGTCAAGGGCTCCAGAGTGTTTGTTCCAACTAGGGATTCTAGGATTAGTAACTCAACCTACATTTGTCATCGGTCTTCCAGAGTGTTTGTCCAACCAGGGCTTCGAGGACTAGTAACTCAACCCACCAAGGGATTCCAGAGCACTTTTCCAACCAAGGCATCCAATACTAGTAACTCAACCCAATATATTACAGGGCTTCTAGAGCGTTTGTCCAACCAAGGCTTCCAGGAACTAGTAACTCAACCCGCATCCAAAGGAACAGGATAACCGACCAGAAACAAAAGGGAAGAAAACCACAACACCATGGATATTCAAGAAAGGTAAAGGATAGGAAAAACCTCTGTCAGTCTACACAATCCTCCATGCCAATGAAATCTCATAACCAAGAAACCACATGAATGTGCCATGCATGCCAAAACTAGCAAGGAAACCATACATGCAACTCGATACTTGCAAAGAAATCATGTTGTAGTTGTTGATCCCGTTGTCCCCTTGTGCTTTCATGCTTTCCTTTGCCTTCTTCCTCCAAATCCAATGTATGTCACACTCCTCCAAGAGTGCTCCATGAAAAACATAAGTGTCCAGGAGTATGAGAGAGAGAATACAATGAGATCCATAAGCAGATTGACAAAAGTCTTGAACTGATCCTAATAAGCCTTTTTATTAATGAGGTCTCTATTTTCTTCAATTTTCCTTCATTTTCCTCCTCAGATGAAACCTCTGACCTTTCACCTTCCTTTTCTCCTATATTCCATTATTTCATAAATAAAATGCTAATAAATGTCACTTTACCTTTCCAAAGCCTTTTCCATTTCCTTTAGCCATAATAAACCAAATCAACACCCACTAGGATGTTTGGCCCACCATTCAGCTTGGAATATGTTTCCCATGACCTTGGTTTTATATTTTTTACATGAAGTTTTAACCAGGGATGTTACATAACCCTCCCCCTTGGGGGAACACCGTCATCGATGTTCAATGACACCTATAACTAGCAAGACAAGTGAAAATAAATTATAGTGCCCATGGAGCTTTATAAGACAACTCGTTGTAGTATTTAAAATGATTAATGCTAAAAAAATGACAATCACTGGAGCTTTATAACACAACTCATTACGATATTTACAATAACAACCACATATACTTAGACACATTTGATTCAACGAGCAAATAACCATACTATTTATGGCGCTTTATAATACAATTGATACAATATTTACAATAATATACACCTGCACATTTGCTCAACCAACAAATAAAAGGATACAATGCCTGTATCAATCAACAAGGGAATCTAAAGGCTCACACCTCCACATCAAAATTAGTTCCAAGATTCACCTCCTTCCCAGGAAGTCCATAATCCACTACCAAGTTCAAATCTTCATCCAATGTCCAGCGCCACAATCTTGCATCGATTTTCCTCTCAGTGAACATTTACTTGCTCATTGTTCAAGGGCGTAATCCCAATGTTCATTTGATTCCATTTGGAAACGCTAATGACAAAAAAATCCACCCCGACCTTCCCTTTTCTGCTACAAAGTCCCTCTGGAAATCCGGTCACCACCTTCCGTGCAGTCACACACCTTCCAAGTTCTGTGGGCATCCCTTTCTCTATTATACAGTCCCTCAGGCGACCCCTTCCTTGGCAAGGTTTCCTTGCATCAGAAGGTCCAAAAAATAAGGCATATCCCTTCTTCAAAACCATCATACCAATGGCATGCTCACGGAAATCAATGGAAACTATTGGGTACCAGTGTCCCATAATGGACCTGCTCCTGAAGTTCTTTACCGCCACTTTTTTCCTATTCCAATTCTTTTCACTAACACTGCTAATTCTTGTTGTCGGTTTCAACCATCCCAAACTGGGCATTGCATGCTTTCCTGTACCAAGCACATAATTTCCATTAGATTCAAAATAAATTGAAATAACTTCAAATCATACCTTATTGGTGGCCCGTTAATAAGGTACACCTACAATTCTTGTTCACTTCCTGTCACAACACGTCAAATTAGTTGTTTGATTAAATCATCATGTATAAACATGTCACATACGGTTAGCTCAAAACAACCATCATAAATTAAAATCATGAATCGCATGAAATCATCATAAACCTTAATCATAAATCACATGTAACCATCATAATTCAGAATCATAGATCACATGCATAATAAATCTGAAATAAAATACCGATAATTATCCTTCATCAGTCCTTACTTATGCCTTTGTTCTTTCTGTACACACACCGGATCGGTTTCCACACCCAGCAAGCACCCAGTGCCTTTTCTTATCTTCAATCACGTACACTTACACACAATGTACATCACAACACTTACATCCACACATGGTGTACAACAACACACAACACATACACATACACCCACACCCGGCACACAACACAACACATACACCCACATTCGTTGTACAACACAATACATATACTTATACAGAGTACAACAAAATGAATACACATGTCACGATACGATGACTACACAATGCACATACATAGTGCACACAACACCACATGTACACCAATACAATATGTACAACATATACATAGTACCACCAGTACATAGCACCACTTGCACAACGTGTGCACAACATCACCTGTACACGACATCACCCGCACAATGTGTACACAATGCCACATGTACATCGCACCTCTTGTACAACGTGTACACAATACCACATGTACACAGCACCACATGCACCACATGTGCACGACACCACATTTACACAACGCCATATGCATGACATGTACAAAACACCACCTACACATAGCACCACATGTAAAATCATGTACACAACACCATATGTACATAGCACTACATGTACAACATGCACACAACACCATATGGATATAGCACTGCACAACTCTGCATATCCAACATGTGCACAATACCATATGCACACAACACCGCATATCCATCGGGTGCACAATGCAATAAGCATGCAATACCGTATATCCAACATGTACATAGCACCATATATACCCAACACTGCTTATGCAATATGTACACAACACCATATATCCAATAGGCACACAACACTGTAGATGCAATCACCCAATGTGCAATATGCACAACAGTAGCACTGCACATCCAAAACCACAATGTCTCTACCAATCAACCTTGCTTCCAGTGTCTCTCTGCCATCCATGCTTATCTTAGCATGTTGCAGATCACTTTGTTTCATTCCGCTAATATATATCTCAACATTACCTGTCCAAAATATAGGCATAGTATAAAAACATAATATCAACTCATATCCACATGATATTGACCTCATAATTTTTTCGGAGATACTCTTCCCACTTGATTCATCATAAGACGATGAACCTCTTCATGCCATTCGCCTCCATAAGAAATCATTCCTCCGCTAGAATGATCCCTGACAACCCTATCAGATAGTGACATAGACACACACACACACACACACACATATAATCATTAACATAAAACAATCATGATCCTATTAGAAAACAACATACATACACACCTATATACATATAAACATTAGCATTAAACAATCATTATCCATGACAACCCTATCATGCACAACATACATACATACATACATGTGTACATATATAAATATCAACATGATCATGATCACAACATAATTACCAGATAACATAAGGTCAAGGTTAAGAGAACACCCTTTATCCATGCACAACTTTGAGAACAATAGTTCTCAACATAACCAAGGCATTTGATGCCTCAATCCATTTAATTTATCTTTCAAGTTACATGTCTCATGTATGTACTGCCACCATCCATTTACCACAATGGACCTAACTAGTCCAACCAACTGTCATATTCTTACCTTCCGCTGCCCTTATACATGCACCGAGCTTCATCTGAGTCTTAAATTACCTATTAGGTTCCATTCAACCCTTCCTGAGCTTCTTTAACTTTCCTCTTTCCCAAACCAATTCCCAAGACCCTCAAAACATAAAAGGCGAGAACAAGAAACAAACAAGAATAAAATCATGAAAACCAATAACAATATGACACCACAAGCAAAGTGGCATGGCCATGCATCAGTCATACATAAAACTGCAAATCAAGCACAAAAAAATAAAAATAAAAAGACCAAAATAATAAAACTATAAATAAACGCCATGACTCAATCCCCATGGGTTCCCAATGATTCCAAGGGAAAGCTCAACCTGAGCCTTCTTCAAGATTTCATAGTAGTCTCTTTTACCATAAATTCACTGTATTATACTATTGTAAACACATAATTGTCAGTGTATAAATAAATATAACAATATATCGGTTACCTTACCTTGATGTGCCAATCATGTTTCCTTGTAATTGAACATGTCCATTCCATCTCTCAAGGGACTCCAATTCCCTTGACAAATCCAGTCATAATTGGAAACTAGTTGTTATACCTGTCAAATGCATGTTCAGGAATATAACATATCAAAATAATGGCAAACAAAATCAAGGTTAAGCATAATTATTGTATGCAAAGCACTCATTCGTTTGAAATTGTGGATTCCAAACATAGCCAAATAAATTTTCACCCAATTCCTTTCTTTTACCTTCTCCTTGCTGCAATTGAGTCTTACTATGAATTGTCACATTACCCAACTGTTAGTTATATAAAAAAATAAACTATTACCTTGTCACACTAATGCTAAGCATGTTTCCCTCCAACTGGTCACACCTATTAGCCACATGTTCCAAAGATTAAGACATCATATCTAGTAATTAAAATGAACCTTTACCAGGACTATCAACCATTGATCTTGGGGATCAGTAAATTACTCATAATTCAAAGTGTTTACAATTGCTTGAAACTGGTGCCAAAACAAAGATCTCATCACCTTGAATCCAACACAACTAAAATCACTCAAAACCGATATTGTATGCTCCCAATATTGCGTTCTGGCCATTTTCCTAAACAACTAAAATTTTTGTAGTTGGGTTGCAGGTACACTAATTGTGCAGTATATACATCAACTAGGCAAGTGACTGGGCAGTTGAGTGTGTTTTTTTTGGCCAATGATATATCTCCAAGTGCCATCATTTGCTTGGTTTGAGAATGCTTCATTGTGATTGGTTGAAGGTCGGTTTACATGGTCCAATGGTGGATAGCCATGTGGGCCAATGGTTCGCTGCCACTTGGCCTCCTAACTATGTATTAAAATTTCTTATGGGCCGAATGGACCACACCAGGGTCAAACACAAGACTTTTTGTTGAGCAACGTAGAGTCTTACCACGCCGCCTACATTGGTTCTTAATATGTATAGCTTCCCATTTTTATTTAAAATTTATTGGAATGAACGTTGGAGGACGAGGTCAAGGCTAACCCCTGGCCTCGGTCTACCCATACCCACGAGACCGCAAGAGTGGGCATCGAGGGTGTGGGGTTAACCTCAGCCCCAACCCACGGTATATACACCATACCATAGTTTAGTTTACAATTATGAAACCCCCGCATAACCACCGTTCGTTACCAAAGTCATAGAGTATGCTTAGAGTTAAGGTTTGGGCGCAGGTTTTGCAACCCAACCACAATTCAACCAACGGTTCCGAGGTAGATTTATGGTTTAATTTTTTGGTGAGTTTTGAAAACCCACCACAATTACACCAACACAACCATAGTCGAGTCTTGGTCAAACTGTTGGTGGGATTTTGAATCGGTAGAAAATCTACAACGGAAAATGTGCCACTTGGCCCCATCGTGTCTGCTGACGGGGGGTCATTGGGCATTTAACCTAGTGATCATTTTCACCCAATTAAGCGTGAATCTCCTCGGTGCGAGGCGAATTTGTCCCTTTGTGGTGCCGAAAATGGAAAAAATTGTAGGATGGTTTGTAGGTGGGTGCGGTTTGTAGATCAATTAGCAGCAAATCTTCAGGGGAGCACAACTTTTTCAATTTTTAACAAAATTGAGTGCAGAAAGAGCCCAACTGGGGGTTTGTTACTGTTTTGGAGCCATTGGAGACATTTTTTTTGCATTTTGAGCACAACAAATCCATGTAAACACATATTTAAGCACATAATGAAAGAGGACCAACATTGGAAGCTGGACAAGGAGATGTATCCCAGGAGGGGTGAACTCCTTCATCATTTTTTTGTCTTGTGTTTTTGTTTATGATATTATTGTCTCCATTTTATGCTGAAAAACTGAGTTTAAACACATAATTTATGTGTTATTGCAACTTACCTAATTGCATCAAACCTTCAAGTTTTCAAATACATATCAGTTTGGTATCAGAGCTTAGGTTCTTTGCCTGTATTGAGGGTTTAATTATGTTGCAATTTTTTTATGATGCTTACAAGGTTGAAGCTCAAAAGAGGAGAAGGAAACATTGTGGTAGCGAGTCCTCAATCCAGTTCGAGGAGAGCACATCTACCTCAAGTTTCACCAAAGGCCTCACCAGTCATGACACATGAAGGAGAGCCTAACAATATGTCTGAGGATGAGAAGACTTTTAGAATAAATTCTTTGAAATTACTATGATGGTGAAAGTTCTTTATGAGGAGATAAATTCAAGGTTGCAAGGTGCGAGCTCAAATCCTCCAAATGGAAATGGAGGAAATGGAGACAAACCTCCAAAAGGGAATGGAGGGAATGGTGACACGCAACCTCTACCTCCACATTTCTCTTCACCTTCATCTTCACCATCATCATCTTCTACATCAACCCCTTCACAAACACCTCCACATTCTCCAAAGGTACATGGCAAAACTCCATTTTTAAAACTTGACATAAAGTTTGAATTGCCTATATATAATGGAGAGGTAAATTCTAATAAATTAGATAGTTGGGTTTGTGAGATTGAAGTGTATTGCAAGATAGAAAGGATTAAAGATGATGAGACCCAGATTCAACTTGCTTCATTAAAGTTGGAAAGTGCAACACTCATTTGGTGGGAAGCCAAAACACAAGAATATATCAATAAAATAGGTAAGATCATAACTTCTTGGAATGATTTTTGGTTGCATTAAGAAGACAATTTTAACCTTTAGCATACATACAGAAAGTTATAATGGATTGGCAAAACTTTAGGAAATTAAAGGGTCGAAGTGTGCAAACTTATACCCAAGATTTTAAAGGAGAGCATTGATTTTGGGTGTACATTTATCCTCTCAAGACACTTTACTCAAATACATTGGAGGGTTACATATCTACTTGAGATGCACAATTCTCATATTTAACCCTACAAATATAGATGAAGTTTGTGTACTGGAAACACATATATAAGCAAGAGGGAAGAATGTTCCACAAGAGGGAAAAAAAATTCATTCAAGAGTGGAGACAAAGGAAGGGGAAAATTCAAAGGAAAAGGGAAGAAGAATGCTTCCATCAAGAAAAAGGGAGAAAAAATCACATGCAAACATTGTTCAAAACAAGGCCACGATGAATACCATTGTTGGAAACTTCATCCTGAGATGAGACCCAAAAATTTTAACAACAAAGGAAAACAAAAGACTGTTGCAACTAAACAGCATGATTTAGGATCGGTTCGGAATATGAAACAAAGATCACAACCATGGGATTGAAAGGTAAGGAATTCATTGGAAGTACTAGCTCTTGAAATAACCTCAGTGAAACTTGAAATGAAAAGGAAATAATAAAGCTTTTCCATATTAGAGTTATCTCAAAAACATAATTCACACTATATTTGATGGTGGCTCACAAGAAAACCTAATTTCAAAAAACATTGTCAAGAAATTGAATTTGGAAACCATTCCTCATCCTAAAACTTATCCTTTAGGTTGGGTATGTGATAATGCAAAATTGCAAGTGACTATAAAATGCAAACGGAAATTCACCATCACTGCAAACTTCATTGATGAGGTAGAACTTGATGTAGTTCCTTTATACATATGTGGTATTATTTTGGGAAGCTCGTGTCTTTATGATAGGAAATCCATCTTTCATCACCATGAAAACAAATTGTTAGAGCACATCGCAAGAAACTAAATTTATCACTTGTGAATGTTGGACAAATGAAGAGGCTTGTTAATTCTAGAAATAATTTTGTACTTTTGATGATCAAACCCAATAATGATGTTGAGAATGAAGCCTTTCAAGGATGTGATGCAAAGTTAAAATTTGATTTGGTTGAGGTTGTTAACCAATATGAAGAGGTGTTTTAGGAGCATAAAGGATTTCCTCCTAAAAGGGGAATCCAACATGAAATCCAATTGTAGCAATATTGTCCTCTTCCTAACATTAGTATGTACATGATGTCAATGATGGAAAATGCATAAATTAAGAAACATATCCAAGAGTTTCTTGATAAAGGGATCATCCGACCAAGCACATTGCCATGTGGGTCACCTATTGTTTTAGTGCCAAAGGAGGATGGTACATGGCGCATGTGTGTGGACTTCAGAGCATTGAACAAAATGACGATAAAGAATTGTTACCCTCTTCCTGAAATCGATGATTTACTTGATCAATTGAAATATGTTGTTTATTTCATAATTATGTCATGCATGAGAGCTATGTTGAACAATATGCTTTAGATAATGATTTTAAGGATGTATATGTGACTTTGTGTCAATGTAACCAAATAAAGGAATTAGATTATCATGTGCATGATAAATTTTTATATCATCTTGGCAAGATATGTATTTCACAGGGAGAAAGAGTCAACATCATAAGGGAAGCACATACTTCTCTTATTACTCGTCATTTCGGTGTAGGTAAGACAATGGCACAATTACAGAGGTATTGTTACTGGCCTCGTATGCTTGAAAGTGTGTCACGATTTGTAAGAGGATGTTCTTTATGTGCCATCAATAAGCCTAGCAATAAAAAGTTGGGATTGTATACTCCACTTTCAGTACCTTCCCATCCATGGGAAAGTGTTTCTATGGATTTTGTAGGTGGTCTACCTATGTCTAAGAGAGGTCATGATTATCTTTATGTATTTGTGCATAGGTTCATAAAAATGTTTATTTTGATGACTTGTAAAAAGCATGTTACAATTGAACAGACTTCACAGTTGTTATTTCAGAATGTATGGGTAAATTTTGGTTTGAATACATCCATTGTTAGTTATCTAGATTCTCGCTTTGTCAATAAATTTTGGTCAAGCTTGCGGGGACTCATGGACACCAAATTTAAAAATAGAACAACATTTGATCCACAAACAAATGGCCAAACAGAAGTGGTGAACAAAATGTGATACACATTCTTCGTGCTTATTGCAATAAGAATCCTAAGTTGTGGGATGAACGTTTGCACTATATTCAACATGCTTACAATTGGGCCAAGCATTCATCAACACAAACATCGCCATTTGAGGCATGCTTGGTATATTTACCAAAATATCCTTTATATTTTATCTTTGGGAAGGATGTTGTTATTGATGGACATAGTGACATAGATAAGGCCAAAATATTCATTGAACAAGTTCAATTGGTGCATCAAATAGTTCAAGAACAATTGGAAAATAGTCAATCCAAGTACAAGAGAAGACATGATAAGCATGGTGTGGATCACAGTTTCCAAGTGGGAGATGAAGTTTGGATTCACATTAGCAAGGAAAGACTCTAAGGAGAAGGTAAAAAACTGAAACCAATTCGATATGGTCCATTCAAGATTTTGGAAAAGATTGGTAATAATGTCTTCATGTTGGATTTTCCTTCATATATGCAAATCTATGCAGTTATTAATGTTGATAATTTGAGATTGTATGAGCCTCCTTTGATTGAAGATCAAGGAGAGGATGTTCAGATTCCTTCAATTGGATATTTCTCTCCTGAATATCTTGAATAATTGAAGCAAGACACCATCCTTGACAGGAAAACAAGGACTTCAAAATGAGGGAGCGTGGAATACCTTAGTATGGGGCTCAAAAGGACAAATCCAAGAAAATCCAAATGGATTGAGATTATAAGGGTGGGGGAACTGTAGCCTCATCTATTTTTTTTTTTATGAAAATTATCTTTTGGATGTTCAAAATCTTTTGGTTCCAAAATGAAGATCTTGTCTCCCTGAATCCAACACAACTCGAATCACTCAAAATCGATATTGTATGCTCCTGATATCGTGTTCTAACCGTTTTCCTAAATAGCTAAAAAATTTGCAGTTGGGTTGAAGGTACGCTGACTGTGCAATTCATATGCTGACTGGGCAAGTGACTAATAAATTGACTGTGATTTTTTTGGCCAATTATATCTCACCAAGTGTCATCATTTGATTGGTCTGGGAATTCTTCATTGTGATTGGTTGAAGGTCGGTTTACATGGTCCAATGGTGGAGAGTCACATGGGTCAATGGCTGGCTTCCACGTGGCCTCTTCACTGTGTAGTAAAATTTGTTATGGGTTAAATGGACCACACTGGGGTCGAACACAAGGCCTTTTGTCGGGCAGCGCAGAGTCTTACCACTCCGCCTACATTGGTTGTTAACATGTATAACCTCCAAGTTATATTTAAATTTTATTGGAATGAACATTGGGCGACAGGACCAGGGTTAAACACTGGCCCTGGTCTACCCATACCCACGAGACCACAAGAGTGGGTTTTGAGGGCGTGGGGTTAACTTGGGCCCCAACCCACTGTATATACACCATACCAAAGTTCGGTTGAAAATTATGAAACCCTAGTGTAACTACCGCTTGTTATCACAGTCACAAAGTATGGTTAGAGTTAAGGTTTAGGCGCAGGTTTTACAACCCAACCACAATTCAACCAACAGTTCGAATGCAGAGATATGGTTTAAAATTTTGGCGGGTTTTGAAAAACCACCACAATTACAGCAACACAACCACAATCGAGCCTTGGTCAAACCGTTGGCAGGATTTTTGAACCGGTTACAAATCTATGACGAAAAATGCACCACTTGGCCCCATTGTGTCCGCTCAATGGGGGTCATTGGGAATTTAAACTAAGAGAAAATTCGCACCGAATTTGGCGCGAATATTTTCGGCACGAGACATTTATTGCTCTACGGTGCTGAAAATGACAGAATTTGTAGGATGGTTTGCGGGTGGGTGCGGTTTGTAGATCAGTTAGCAGCAAATCTTCAGGGGAGCACAACTTCTTCAATTTTCTACCAATTTAAGTGTAGAAAGAGCCCAACTAGAGGTTTTTGACTTTTCTAGAACCATTGGAGACATTATTTTTGCATTTTGAGCACTACAAAGCCATGTAAACTCATATTTGAGCACATAATGAAAGAGGCCCAACATTGGAAGCTGGACCAGGAGATGCAGCCCAGGAGGGGTGAACTCCTTCATCATTTTGTTGTCTTGTGTTTATGTTTATGATATTATTGTCTTTGTTTTATGCTGCAAAATTGAGTTTAAACACTTTTTTTATGTGCTATTGCAACTTACCTAATTGCATAAAAGACACAAAATTTAACTTGCAAATTTCATCAAACCTTCAAGATTTAAAATACAGATCAACCATGTCATAATCAGCAGTCAACTCATAGTTATAAATCATAACACTAAAACTAGTACTCACTTGCACTCAAGTACATATTATTTGCCTCAACACATAATGTATTGGTACAATCATGTTAAAACAAAATCATTCCTTCATGCAATCTTATATGCACATACTCGTATCATGCAATTAATCAAACATTCAATCAACTTGTAAACATACCATGCTAGATAAACCAAATTGACGACATAATCAAACTCATACCTCAATGTATCTCAGGGGAGGCTATCACATATGCGCAAGTCATTCCAAATTAATACGACACAACATCACAAGTATATCATCTCATACCCTAATGTCACAACCATAACCATATACATAGTCCAATCCATATCAACACGATACATATAATATTATGATATTAATGCAATAACCCTAATAATCGAGTTAAATAACATATAACAATAACAAGTTAACATATAAAATACTCATCAACAACATATAACGTAATCATATAGCAAGTTAAATAACACAAAACAACAACAACAATTCATATAGCAACAATTTACTACCATGCATGACCATCTGACACATGTGCAAATGACCGCACTGACCAACTAGCGTCTATCATGGATGTAACCACAACAACAATAAAATGACAAGCATGTACATAACCCTAATGATTATAACAACCATTAACCAACATACCTGCATGCCAAACATACAATACATGTATGAGGATTTTCTCAAACCCCAAAGTCTAGTGTTGCAACTTCACTCTAATAATCTGCATCTCCTACTCTATCTTAGCCAACATATCAACATCATATATTATTAACAAACATCATGATGACATAACTACACACAATTACCTCACAATGCGTATCTAACCTATTATGCATGCATAACCATAACCATAACAATGCATGCAAAATAACCTATAGACACTGATATGCATAACAAATGCATACCCAACATACACTCATGACGACCACATCCAATCAACAACACCATCAAATTTCAGATGGGGACACCACTGTAACTATGACCAACTCCATGCATATGCAACAATCACATAGACCACAAGCATAAGGAACACATATGCAATCAACATGAATGCACGACCAACACATGCCGCCCATCTAGTCGAAGCGGTGAACCATGATCTAATACCACTCTCTGGTATCAGATATAACCCAAATAAAACAAAAATCATACACCACCCAAAGAGAGCGAAGCCATGATTTGATACCACCTTTTCCCACATTTATCCAATATAAACGGTCCACTGGGATAAACATGTGACGAGAGGCCACTATCATGTGATTCAACTCCCCATGTACAGTTAAGGAAGTGGAACCGAAAAAACAAACCCAATATGACCTTCCACACTTGCTATAGAACCTCTAGGATCCAGCCACTCTTTCCAGGTGCCTAACCCCTAAAACAAATTTTCTTTCATTGACCAAGCACCCCATTCGCTCCCATGACAAGGAAATAGTGCAACTGGAACCCTCTAGTCACTCCCGTGACTAGGAAATAGTGCGAATAGAACCCTCCAATCGCTCCCACAACAAGGCCATCCCACCGACTGGACTTTTTCAGGTAGTCCTATGCCAGCGACTCCGGATTTTGTGCCACTTTTTTAGGGCTAGGACTTAGGCCACTTCCTAGAACTCCATGAGACTTCCATAGATGATAAATAACATTGAAACAAAGGTACTAATGCAAACACTTAATCAATGAATTGACTGGACCCCTACTAGCCATGACAGGCGTTTCGTCAAAACATGTCACAATTATACATTATACAGATCATAACAACATATCTGAGCATAAGGGTCCAATAATCATTTGAGAATTGATAAGAAGTAATGATGCCTTATCTCATTAGCTGCATTATCATCTATTAGGACATATATTCATTGTCCATTAATTTACAAATCAAAGTATGATGAGAGCCATACATCATCACTGTTATAAACATTATTATAACTGACATATAACAACATAAATAGAAATGATATAACAACCATATAAACCACATAGTAATGAGTACATTTTCCCATCAAATACAAGAGGAAAAGAGCTCTTATTGATTTATGAAAAATTCAACCCGGTCTGAGACTTCCATGTATCACCCAACAATAGACTAAGCTAAACCAAATATCTCTTTTAGCCAGTCACCCCCGTGCCATACTCCAAGAATGAATGTGGGTTCTCATGGAACAATCCACATAAAACCAAACCAGGGCTTCTAGAGGTCAAACCACCTCAACCCTAAACGAGTGATTCCACCTCACGAATGGACATCACTAACCATCACCAGATTGGTCTCTACGCAAGTTGTCAAGGGCTCCAAAGCGTTTGTTCCAACCAGGGCTTCCAAGACTAGTAACTCAACCCACCAAGGGCTTCCAGAGCATTTTTACAACCAAGGCTTCCAAGACTAGTAACTCAACCCGAGCTGTTACAAGGCTTCCAGAGTGTTTTTCCAACCAAGGCTTCCAAGAACTAGTAACTCAACCCACACCCAAAGGAACATGAGAACCGACTAGAAACAAAAGGAAATAAAACCACAACACCATGGCTATACAGAGAAGGTTAAGGCTAGGAAAAACCTCTGTCAATCCAGAAAATCCTCCATTCCAATGACAACTCATAACCAAGAAACCACATGCATGCCAAAACTAGCAAGGAAACCATACATGAAACTCGATACCTGCAAAGAAATCTAGTTGTAGTTGTTGATTCCACTGTCCCCTTGTGCTTTATTTCTTTCCTTTACCTCCTTCCTCCAAATACAATGTATGCCACACTCCACCAAGAGTGCTCCAAGAAAAATCTAAGTGTCCAAGAGTACGAGAGAGAGAATATAATGAGAGCCATAAGTGGTGTGACAAAAGTCTTGAACTAATCCTTATGTTATAGCATCATTTCTCACCTTGACATGATTCATGATTGCTTTGATGGTTTTGGGCACCCATTCCTACAGACTTGGACAAATTCACTTAAAAACAGTGTAAAACCTCTTGTACTACCATGCCCGAGATTTTTCATGGTGGTATACGCGAGTCCAACAGACTTTTCCGCGTATGCCATTAAAATGATTAAAAAATATATAAAAATCCCTCATTTCGCGCTGGGTTGATGGTTACTCAGGTAGTTCAACCACCCCAGCCCGTGGCCAACTGTTTCCAACTGCTGAAACTACTTGGAGGGACTATAAAAAGCCCCCATGTGTATGGCCTAAGGGAGAGAGAGAATTATTGATATTATACTCTGTTGGTATTCCCTATCCAAGTCTGATTCCCCGTGCCTCCTGCACTTTCCCAGTTCAGTTCAGGAAACCCTTGTTTCCTTGAGATGCACATCCCTTTATATGTCATCTCGTATGCACCAGTTTGGAAGGAGTCTTAGCGAGGCAAGGGCTGGACGGATCCAGATGACGGTCTGCGAAGGCCGTGGAAGGATCAGGTGATCTCTCCACTCGTTACTTTTGTACATGCTATTTATAATACAGAAGTATCATGCTGTTCCCGAAATAAACGTGTTAGTGTATGCTTTTATGTATGAAAATATTTGTTATACAAGCATTCATTATGATTTATTTAATGTTTTATATGAATCTCACTAACATTTAGAGTAGATATATGCTGTACAACCAGTCCTTTGTGCTTGTTTCTTCTTGTCTTTCAGGTTAAGAAGGAAGGACGGTTGCTGGGGGTTTGAACCTTGCAGTCCAGTTTACTTTCTTGCAGTCAATCTGAAGTCCTGGTGTCTTTTCCAGGCTTGTCCTTTTTGTTTTTTCATTATTTTCCTTTGTATACGCACTTTTTTCTACACACAGTCACGTATACACGCAATTTTGTCTACAGGAACCCGCGTATACGCGAGTTTCCCTTAGCACAGACACGTATGCACGCTGGTTGCATAGCTGTGAAGTAGCGTATACCTAGGCAGATTTTGAATTTTTGGGATTCTTGACTTTTTGGTCCTTTCTGGCTGTGGAGGCCTGTTTCTACAGTGTCTCTGTACTCATTGGATTGTGAAGGAAGTGGTTTCATGCCTTTTCTCTCTTTCATTTGATTGAAAACTAGTTTTTTGGCAAAGTGTTGTTTCTGGTGCTGGCACTTTTGGATTGAGTTCCAAGATCGCTTTCTGAGCATTCTTGGCTGTTCTGCTTTATCAGAACAGAGAGCTTCTGCTCACTTACTCGCTCCTATCTTTGTTTTGTGCTTTGCATTGCAATTTTTGCTTCGTTTTTGATTGGTTTTCTTGAGTTCCATAGGCTAGGTTTTGTCACAACTTTCGAAGAGTTTTTCTTGCTTCTTTGGAGTTTTGTTTGCGACGAGTTTGCACTATTTGTCTAGGCTGATTGGCTGAGTTTTCTGGTCTTCTTTTGCTCTTATTGATCTTTCTACGAGTTAGCCTTATAAGGTTTGGGAGCATTCTTGAAGTTTGTGCTTGAAATTCGGTCCCGTTTTGGTTTGGATTTTGATAGTTGTGCTTGGTCTTTTCGAGCTCTTTTTCTATAAAACTAAAAAGCTCAAAAAACATTTGCTTTGCTTTTTGTTTTTGCATTTCAAAGGCTTAAAAAACATTTTGACTTGTTATTTGCTTTTGTTGTTGCATTTTCATTTTCGTTTACTACAACTTTTGAAGCTTTTGTGAAGTTTCTTGCTTTAGTTTTAGGCTTGATTTTGAGGAGGAGTTGTCACTTGATTTCTTCTTCTTGTTTTTAAGAGTTTTTGCTGTCCTTATTTTAAGAGTTCTTGATTTCGAGAATTAGCTTTCTGGATAACAAAAGATGAGTTAAAACTGAAGGACTTTTTGGGAATTTCACTCGGCTTTAAGAGATTTGCATCTTAGGATTTGCATGCTTGTAGTGATTTGCATTAGGTTCATTGAATCATTTAGTCAATTTCTTAGTTTTTGTGAGTGTGAGTTTGCTTTTTGAAAAGAAAAAATACAATTTTTAGTCTCGTAGAACCTGTATAGAGATTGCTCTTCATCGAAAGACAAAGAACTGCATTTGCATGTAGTTAAGTTTTTATTAATTTCTTTTGCGTCAAAACACCATTGGTTTCATCTCCATATCCTTGTGACTTAATATAACAGCCCTTAAAATAAGCGATTTAATCTAAAATCAAACTAGCAAGTTTTTCTAAGTGTCTATCACCAACCAGCTAGGTTGTAGGGCCTTGGAATAGGTGAGTGGAGAGTTAACTCTCCAAGGCCGCTCAAACAAACATAGAAGTTGATTAATTGAGCGAAATCCAACTCCGTGAGGTGGACTGGGAAAGCTCTCATCCGAGAGTCAAGCGCGAGGGGAAGTGAAGGCTGAGAAGAGGGATACCCCCTCTCCGATTGGCCGAATCTGACCTCAAGACCGTTCCGCCCAGCTTCTGATACGGATTGGTGTCCATAGTTGCCACTCCTAGGTTCCACATAGGTGACTGCGGGGGGGAATACCCGTGGTACCTGAGGCAGACGTCGCATCACTTTCAGCAGTACTTCTGGGGGGTGCCCTTGTGAAGCTTGGGTGCTTGAGCCGGCAAAGGCTGTCGTTAGGAGGTCGGCGTAACTGTTTCTGATACCTTCGCTAGTTTTTCTGGGCCCTAATCATCCCAGACTGCTTTCGGGAGGTCCTATATTTCACTTTCCTGTATTTTGGTGTCCGGTCCTCATCACCCGGAACGGAAATACTTGGAGGCTGTTTGCTTGACTGTATCTTAGGGATTTTTATTATAGTGAGTGCTCTTTGCTCCTAGCTTGCCTAGATTTTTACTTTTTTGAGTCTAATTTAAAAAATCTATAAAAGTGTCTGATCAAGCGCCTCGTCGTTCGAGGAGAATCCGGGGGTTATCTCCCGAGAGTCCAGAGCCTTCTTCGAGAAGGCGTAGGAGTGATTTAGCAGGTGGTTACCACCCTGTGGCGTCTGACGCAGTGGAGAGAGATCCTCCACAAAGGTCTGAAGGTTTCGTAGCTGATTCTGGTGTCGGTCCCGAGAGGAGCGTTCCGCTCACCTCGCGAGTTTTATTTCCTCAGGAAGAAGATTTTCAGATTGAGGACATACCTGAGCCTCCTGCTACAGGTCCATCTCCTCTTCCTCCTGATTATCCGTTTGTTGTTCAGTACATCGGACCGGAGTCGGAGAGACCGCCGGATCTTCCGTATCATTCTTATCTTTCGATGGCCACGACTGGGAACGCGGCTTCTGCCGTGAGTGCTGCAGGCATTCAGACTCCTGCTTCTGTTGAAGCAGGGGGCACTATTGCTTCATCTTCGATTACTTCTAGTACTGCTATGTTTGGATCTGGGTTCACCCAAGCATATGATTCTCATTCTGGTCCCTTTTGTTCAGGGATGTCCATTAGTGGAAATCCCTCTTTTTCCTTTTCCGCTGCTTCAGCTGGATCTACGCCCATGTTTAACATGGCTAGTGGATCAGCTTCGTTTCAAGGTTTCCCCTTTGGGACTGGACACATTCCTAGTTCCAATCCTTCTTTAGGGTCGTTTCCGTTTACGTCCCAGACCCAGAGTTTCAACCCTTGGTCTGGGGGGAAAAGTTTGACTACTTTTACGGGATGGAATCCTGTCTTTACTACAGCGGGGGCAGGGAATCAGTTTTACGCAGGTCATCAAGGGAATGCTTCTTTCCCTTCATCGAGTGCTTATCAATCCTTTTCTCCTCTGTCTAATGCTTGGAACCCCTATCAGGGGCTCTCCTCTTCATTCAACACTTCAGCGGGGGGAACTGGTCTGGGCTTTGGTAACTCGGCGTGGGGAGGAGGTTCTTCTCCGTTTTCTACGAGTCCTTTCTGGCAGCCTGGTGCCTCATCAAATCCAGGCTATTCTTTTCAGAATGTTGGGAATCCATCCCATCAAGGATGGAATCCTCAGGCTCCGCCTCGCTTACCTTTTCTGGCAACTTTAAACTTGCCAGATTTGTCGAAGTTGACTAATGACCCGATTCGTTATAGTTTGGGGTGGCCTCCGGTCCCGACCAAACTTCCTTCAGACATTCCAAAGTTTGAAGGTAATAATGGAGAGGATCCGGTGGACCACATCACCACTTTCCACTTATGGTGCTCTTCGAACTCCCTGGTCGATGACTCGATTAGGTTGAGATTATTTCAACGCACCCTAACTGGAAATGCTGCCAAATGGTATATCGAGCTCACTGGGGGCAGTTTTGCCACATTTGGGGAACTGGATGTCACATTTCTAAACCATTTTCAGTTGCCTGTCAGATATGAGGCTGGGACCGAACTCCTGGCTAATTTTAAGCAGGATGAGGCAACTCACATTTCTGATCACATTCAGGAATGGAGGAGAAGGAAGAGGCTTATCAAAGCCCATATTCCAGGTGAATTCCTTCTCGAGTGGTTTTTGAAATCACTGCAGTCAGATATTTCGAAAGATGTATCCCTATCTGGGGTATTTTCTGAGGAGCAGGCCATTTTTAGGGCCCAGCAGTTAGAGCTGATCTATTCTCAGTCTGGGGTACTTTATAAGTATTTGCCCAATGCTCCTCGCTCCAAATTGGATTTATCAAAAACTAAACCTGGTCCGCATGGTGACGGGCTTGTCGGATCGATCAGTAGTGGTGCAGCCAGCCTGCTTTCTCAACTGCAGTAGTTGTCTTTACAATCTGCTCCTTCTGGTCAGGCTGTGCCTGCTGATTCATCACCTTCCTAGTCTTTGTCCATAAATGTTGTCCAAGCTTCTGATCCCAAAGGAAA
>CM076569.1:680430739-680579351 GCA_034641835.2 Pinus albicaulis | reverse complement strand
TCGTAATATGCCAAAAACATATCAGGCTCAAGAAACATCCATATAATAGAATTATAATTGAGAGTTGAATTTAATCAAATTTCAATCAAAATATGGTTAGAAATTTGAAGTTATTACAATTTTGTATCTGCGGATAAAGAAATAGGGAACTCTGAAGGCATAGATTACATGACCAAAGCTTGATCACACATTTTCCATTGGTGGTAATAAGATCAAATAAGAATTGGTGTTTTTATGTGTTCTTTGACTAGGTTAGAATTTATTAACCAAGGTCAAAGATGTCAGTGTCGGTGAGCACTCCACAGATACACAAACAGTTGTGATGCTCAGCAAATTTTGATTTGTTTGTTTAATTTATTTTTATTGCTTTTGGTGGCTCATTATTAAAGTGTACCTGTGCAGATATAGACACTCCAGAGATACACAAATAGTTGTGATGCTCAGAAAATTTGATTTGGTTGTTTAATTTATTTTTTGTGCTTTTGGTGGCTCATTATTAAAGCGTACCTGTGCAAATATAGGCACTCCACAGATACACAAATAGTTGTGATGCTCAACAAATTTTGATTTGGTTGTTTAATTTATTTTTTGTGCTTTTGATGCCTCATTATTAAAGCGTACTTGTGCAGATATAGTGACTACACAGCTTGACATAACCCATTCATGTGATCGGCTTGTGCCACGTCTTAAGATTTTTTTTTAACCCTTTAAAATTTAGGCATTCAGTATGATGAAGAAAATATCCACAGTGGTTTTTTCCTCTTAGCAGAATGATTGATTTGTTGCAACTTTGTGTCAAATACAAAGAAGCTATGTAATCACGTAAGAAGCTTTGGGTGTCAACATGCTTGCAGTGAATGTAATCACGTAACTTCAAGTAGGGTCATTTGAAAAGAAACTTAATTTTATTGTTGTACCTTTCTGTGGCTTTTGCAACATGTATATATCTTGGGGTTTGAGAGAGATCACTGTCTCTCCTTAATAGAACAACAATCACACCACAAAATAAATCATAAGTTAGCATGGGTATCCTTTGCATATGATTCCACTCATGCTATTTATCTATCTAGCTATTCAGGCATTTGATTTACAAAAAATATATCTTGTTTTATTGTAACCAATGTCTTATAGTGATCTTTTTACTACTTTTATAGGCTTCTGCTTGACTTGTCAAGAAAATGGACAGAACATCAAGTGGCCTAGTTTGTAGTCATCTAATCCTTATGTTTCATTCAAACAATTGAGTAACAAAATTCTTTAGCACCTATGATGTATACCACAACTGGAAGGATGCTAAACATTGATCCATATTCACACAAGACCTATTAAGTGCAGAGCAGGAAATACTGCTTCTTGCACTGTTTCTTCCAAATTCTTTGTTCATATTATCAAGGAATTACTCATAGTTCTGTCTTGATCCACCTTTGCTTGCAAACTGCTAATATGAAGGGTTCTCCCTTTATCTAATTTCTCGAATTGAGCTTAGGTTTCCTTAAAAATGACATCCTTATTATGAATTTAGTTTCACAAAACTGTTATTTGAAATTTGAATGTAGATAGTATGTTTGTTATTACATCAACATTATCCTCAGTTCTTGAGATATCTAGATCATTGTTTACAACCAAATATTGAAAACATATATTAAGTTGCAAAATGAAAATTCCTTTCATTAAGCTCATGATGTAATTTTGCTATTGGAAGTAAATATTCTTCTTCAAGCTTTTCTCTCCTGTTTTGGGAACTACCTCTTGAATTAGAAAAATACTGTTCATTTGTCAACTCAACTCAACAAATATATGTAGTTCTGTTGTCGACGTTTCAACAGATTTAACGTTGAAACTTCATTGGAAATCATTTACATCCATTATATATGTTTGCTTCCCTACCAGAAACTTGCTGCCTTGAAATTGAATGTAGTTTTGATATATGTTTGCTTCCCTAGAAGAAACTTCCTGCCTTCAAATTGAATGTAGTTTTCTTGTCCACATTTCAACACATTTAAGGCTACCACTTCATTGATAGTTATTTATATCCATTTTATATGTTCCCTTCCCTAACACAAACTCACTGCCTTTATCATATTCAAATTTTCATGCCTCTGTATAAACTCATTGCTCAGTTATGTATAATTTTAGAGTGGATGCAATGGCATGTTTAACAAGATCCAATTTTTTAAATATAAAATCTATTTGGGCTATGCATTGATTGCTTCATGTTCTAATTCCTATCATAGGGAACATGGATAGTACACAACCCAAAAGCTCGGAGTGCAATACATTAACTTGGCATGCATTCCAAAGTAATCTTAAAAATAAGACAATCTACACCAACATGTTCTGCATGCATTTTCACTGTGTGGTTGTATGACTTTTTGCCATGTATCTAACAACATTAGAACATATATTGAACTATTATCCATCTCATACAAAACCTCCTTAGCCTCATCCATCATGCCTTTCTTCCAAAGACCATCAATCAAACTGTATGAATTTTGGCTTTGTATGTGACAACATTAGAACATGTATTCTTCTTACGCATATCATACAATAGCTACTTAGCCTCATCGATCATGGCTTTGTTGCAAAGACCGTCAATCAAAGCACTTTCTGCAATGACATTAGGATTTAACCTATGTAGTACTTGCTTACAATCTTCAAACTTACCTTCTTTGCACAGTCCATCCATAGGATTTTCAACATCCTTCTTTGCACAGTCCATCCATGGGGATGTTCAACATCCTCACTGTGATTTCATTAGTGCTCTGCCCTTTTCCAAAATGAGATAAAGCAGCTTACAATAGTAAGAACAAATCACTGTCACTAGAAAATTGTCACTACCAAAGAAAATGAACTGCCATCACTAAAGGGAAAGGATTTTCGATTCAGAACGCAATACTTCTAAAGAGGCAACAATAGTGACAAGTCTAATGAGCTATAAAAGTTTTTGTAGGAATCTGCGATGAAAAACGATACATTGCATGAAACTCAACTTTTTTGGAAGTTTGCCGTTAAAGTAATTCTTGGATCGAATTAGAGCTAGAAGATATTCAGACCTTCAAATGCTTTTCTATGAATCCGCTTAACAATTACATATATAATCGCCTGCTCTTTAAAGGTGAAGATCTTGTTAAGAAACCCATGGATCTAATGTAAGAACTGGTTGAGATTCGGACCATCTTTCAGAATCCAGAAGCCGGTCAACCAATCTTTCGGCAAGGGAACAAAGAGGCTGGTTTGAAAGCAGATCTTCTGAAATCGGTATTGTGTTCTGCTACAGCAGCAATCTCCATTACTGGCATGGTTGAATTATACTTGACTTCATCTTTGCCCTTTTCTAAGAGCATTGCAAAACAAAGCAAAGCCTTGGACTTCGTTATACTCTTACAAGTATTTATGTTGTTCTTTGCAAGTTTCCACAGAGCCCTAGCAGATTTTGCTTTCATTGAGGCCTTAATGATTGGATCCTCAGCTTCCTTGCCTTTCAGATTGAGGCCTGATAATCAGGGCATTCCAAGATATTTGTTGGCATTTTTGGTATGAATATGAGTCTGAGTAAGAAGGTTTTTATCTTTTGTTTCCGTACTAACCACAAAATGGATGTTCATGGCTGCCTCGGTAGCTATGGTATAGTTGTTGTGATCGGGAACAGTCTCGAAGGCTAAAATGCCCAACCAGTGACCTAATGATGCCACCCTGGGAAAAAAGTTCCTGTGATTCAGGGTCACTAGAGAACAATGAGACAAAGCCCAAGCAACCATGGTTTGGACTTTCATGGAACCGTCGTCCTTCAAGAACTTGGCAAAAACAGAGCAAACACCCTCTTGAATCATGTGGCTAACGTGTTGAGGATCCTTACCCAGTTCGCCTAGGGCTTTTGCGGCGGCTTCCCGCGCTTCTACTGTGATTGTTTCTTTGATGACCTTCAGCAAGGGCCCGATTCCCCCTTCTTCCACAATCAATCAATGAGGAACCGACTTGGAAGCTGAGTTGGATCCATCGTTGTAAGGATCGATTCAGAAATCCCCAAGAAGGTCGAGAAAATTCGTGGAGAAATCGCCAGCAAATCACGCGCCCATCCAACGATTGTTATCATGTCCCATCACTTCATTTGATCCAACGAATATCGCACAAGTTACTTGCACGAGCGATAATGCACGATGGTGCGCGATGAAAGTGGTTTTCTAAATTCGCTCAGGGACACGCATCACCCAGTGTATGGCATCGCTCCGATTTCTTAAATACCACTTACCGTGCAAAGCCGGTGCGATAAAAACCGCCGGTTAACTCTAAACCACGTTCACTATTCACTTCGTGGTTCTGCCCTTTTGGCTCAAGGTTCTGCCTAACTTCGCGTTTCGTCGTCCTTCGTGCATTCACCACTTGACCATCGATACCATCGATACACCTTGACGGCTATATCTACCCCACAACCCGACTTCCATTCAAAGCTCCGTAGTTCACACAGACATACTGTCTCTCTGCTTCCTCAACCCAGTTGGTTCATTCTGTTTCAAACCAATACTGCACCTCAGGGATTCCACCTAATTTCTGATTGAATTCAACTACCTGAATGGCTAAGCAAGGCCGAAGACCGCTTCTCTTGCACAAATTCAAAGAAAACATGGAAAGCAAACAAAAACCTCCAATGGCCGCCAAATTCCCTCTGAGTCGCTAATAGGCACTAATTCGAACCAGATTTCGCCCTACTGAGATTAACGTTCCTGCTCTGATCGACAGAATTCGTTGATTATTTACAAATTACAGATCTTTAATACGATTGCATTATCCGCAGAGATGCACAAGGGTTTGAACGTTGGGGTCAAAGGCACAAAAAAAAATTAAAAGAAATTTTTGAATGATTTATCGATATTAAATTTGAAATTTTGAAACTCTTATCATTCCCACCAATGAAGAAGTGAAGGTTGAATTAGAATTGCAAAGCAAACTCAAAACCGTGATACAACTTGAAAAACATATGAACACGTATATTATAACATCTAGTGGATTCAATCAATCCCGGGAATTGATATGTAAAAAAATTAACCCTTAAAATACAACATCAAGTGTACTCAATCCTTAAAATATAACATCTACTGTATTGAATCCAATAGATTGATAGCCGCAAAATTCAACTCTTCAACTGTGCTAGAGAAGTTAGGAAAAGTTAAGAAGGAAAATTTAAGGGTTGAAATCAAGATGTTGATTGTTATTAATTTCCACATATTCAAAGTGCCACAATCGGCTGTATATGAATATACAAAAAATCTCATTGTATTTGTGTGCACTTCTCATAACTGATAAGATATTTTTTTCCAAATGATTCTCTACAGTTGTTAATGGTCAATTATGGTTCATAAAAAAGCTAGATATCTATGAGTTTTGATCCTAAAGACAAGCTTTTAATTAATAAAGTGCAGTTTGCTTTAAATTTAATTCATTGGTTACTATTTACCAATGTTATCATCATCATATTTATTAAAAAAAAAAAAAAACTATACTATTTGAAATGACAAGGTACCATATACTTAAGAATCTTGAACAATAAACTTATAAAAAAAAAATATATATTCAATTAATAACGATTTATTTTAAGTTTTATTATAAAATCAAAAAAATATTTCAACCTAATATTAAAAAAAAAACTAATGCATATGCTTTTTATTAGCATTTACCCTTTCATCTTAGAAAATAAACCAATTTACTTTTGGGCCTCTCATCATGGAGGAAAATTAAATCACGTTTTATTTTTATGTTAGAAAAGAAATTTAATAATAATGATGTGAATCTATTCTACTTATAATTGTTTTATTTTTAAAATATTAAAAACAAATAAATCCAATAAATAAGTGACCATATTAATAATTCTTATTCTTAATATATTAGAAAAAGACAAAAACCAAACAAAAACCAAAAATTATTTTGCAATTTATGTATACAATTTTTATTTTATATTTATAATATCATATACTCATCTTAAATATGAATTTCTTTAATTGAAAATAAATATAAATTTAAAATAATATTTTTAAACTGTTACTTAAAATTAGAAAAAATATTATATCTTTATCCTATTTTAAAATTACTCATTTTAAATATGAATTTCTTTAATTGAAAATAAATATAAATTTAAAATAATATTTTAAAAATATTAATTAAAATTAGAAAAAATATTAAATATTTATCCTATTTTAAAATTTAATTATGAATAAATTTAAATTAAAAAAAAATATATATTATTTTATTATATTGTTTTAAAAACTATATTAAAATAGCATACATTAAATATAAATATAAATATTGTAGTGTAAAGACATATATATAATTGAAATTGAAAAAAAAAAACTTTATATCTAATAAAATTTCTGCTAGAGGTATATTTGTATAGCTTTTATAAGTATTTCCTGTTGGTTGTTTGATTAATATTTTAATAAGGAAAAAAAATATAAACTATCATCCAAAACTATGCAATGGAGTAGGCACAAAGGCAATATTCTAAAATGCTAGCTTGTAAACTCTCCAAAAAAGATCAATTAAAAAAATGACACTTATAGAATATGGTTTACATGTACGTAAAGAACTAGGGTTAAGCTTAAAACTTCATCCACTTTAAGATTTCCTTTTGGTGGATCGAACCCCTCATTCTAGAAGATATTTCTCTTCTTATTATTATGTTTATGAACACGACGAAGTGATTTGGAGTGATAAATTCCTCCTATATGATAGATCATTTTTGCAATAACTTCGAGTTTGATATCAATGATGAGGTACCCCAAAAGAATGACATAGTCACCAATGATAATAAGATCTTGAGTGTTTCTCTTGAAACCCATAAAAAGACCTTGCAAAAAGTGCATATACTTTTGCTTAATTATTTGTGGCAATTCCTAAATCCTAAGAAAACCTTATAACTATGAACCTTGTAAAATGAATTGATATCGCCGAATTAGCCATTGAGTTAAGGCTTGGAGTAAAGCCAAGGTGGCACCTTTAAATCTTATGAAATACTCATATAGATAGAAGGTATGTGAATGGACCCTGAGGTCAAAGAACTAACTGGAACGTCAAGTATAAACATTGAACGTGGTTTAAAGCTTAATCTGGCAATATATCACGAGTTACAAAGGTGGTAAGTAGTAATTTGGAAATTGAAGCGATTCTAGAAACTGGGTCATGCGTGTCCCTGAGCAGTTTCGAAACCCACTCTCATCGCGAACTAAAACTCCTGCATATACGTCGCACAAAATTTGATTAGAGACGTCAGATCATTTGAAACAATGCAACGTGCTACCCACCATTGGATGAGGACAAACCATTAGCGTTGGGGCCCATGCATATATATGTATTGCTCGTTGCTACGGTCTACGGGCTTAATAAGGTATAACGTGTATTTACATTGACAAAGATTACTTATATGTGAGATGGCGCCAACCTTGTTAAAGTCGAGGGCATGGTTGTAGTCTAGAAAATCACATTAAACCTTGGAACGTTGGTCTAAAACAACATCCAACGACCATAGTGCCTATGTGTGGGCCCGGCCACAGTATCTTAAATCCCATTGGGGTAAGGTTATAACCCTATGGTTGAGTATTATGAGCACCGTGTGGATGGTTGAGTCAAAAAATCATGGTTATAAGACTTAGGTAATAGGGTCGGTTAATACATTAGATTTGATAACCCACGGAAGGGGTTGACTCATGATACAAGTGCATATTAATTTAAATTTATTTAATTCTATTTATTTATTTATTTATTTGTTTATTTATTATTATTTTATCTTTATTTTATTTTATTTTTATTTATTTTTACTTTTAAATTACAAATTTAATTTATCTATTTTATTTTTATTTGTAATTTTATCTTTACTTTATTTCATTTCTATTTATTCATTTTATTTATTTATTCATATTTTATTTCTTAATTTTCTATTTAGTCCAAATTCATTTTTATATTTATTGTTAAACAAAGCATGTACATGGATTCACTTGACACACTATTCAACGTTTCGGTTTTTTTTTTTTTCCTTTAACTACATCTCTCTGTTGTTCACAATTTGTCGAACGAGTTATGGGTTTTACAGGTTATCATGACTGACAAAGTAGAAAACAAAAAGTTGAAAAGTTGATTAAAATAAATATTCTTTGATATTTGTACCGAAACTTTAACAATCAATCATGTTTATTGTTCTTATTGTTCAGTGCCATCTTGAGATGCGTATGAGACGTACATGGCATCTTTGAGCCCATTTCTTTGTGTTGGTTTTCAATTGCAACAGAAATTCATAGAATCAACTTGAATTTCTGTTGTACCTCAAAGATTCAGGATGATATTGATCTTCTCAACAAGTTCTATTTAAGACAAATTCTTTCTTGAGTGGATAATCAGAGCACCATCGAGCTAGATTGCTTGAAAAGAGTTGTCTACGCATTATGTTTTAGACATGTAAACAATGGTTTACTAATCTTTGATGTCAATTTTAAGTTTCTTAATGTGTTTCACATGTCTTGATATATCGATCATTTTAACATAAAGAAGCAAAAACGAAAATCACCCCCCTTCCCTCGCCTCCTACTTCCTCATGCCTTCCATCTCCACATCCTTGTTTCCTGCAGCGCTACCTCTACATCACACTCAATTTTACTATAGCCAGGTGTCATGCATGATTTTGTATCAGCATTGGATCTAGTATTTTGATTTTATCAATCAAATTGTGGGCTTTAATGTTTGCATATTGTTGTCAGACGATTTTGTAATGAAATGCTCAAAATGAATCTGGAGAAGTTACAAGGTAGCTATTACTCATTTTTCACTTTCATGTAATATTAAACAAATGTTAGAAACAAGGTTTTGAAATGTGATTAACTACGAGGATTAAAAATTAGTATCATCGTAAAATGGGAACCAAGTAATTAAAAAACTTGAAATTGTATTTTTTTGTGAAACCATTTGCAGGGTATGTTCATTGGGAAAATTAGATTATTAGAAGTTGGGATTAAGCTTGTATATGTCGAAATCCATTTTCATAGCATGTAGGAATCTACATGGGCCTTCTGTCTGGGAAAGATGAACTGAAAACAATTTCATTTGTAGTCAATATTTTTACTATTTTCTTTTAAATTTGATGCTCTTGACATTAAATGGTATTAGTACTTGTGTTTTTCTGAATGTTAGGTATGTTTTTGATGGAATGCCCCCAAATTTGAAAAAGGAAGAACTTGTAAAGTTGTGAGCATTTCTTTACTTACAAGTTACAATGTAGTTTGGTTGCTTCAAATTCTTGCAAATGTAGTCTTGCAAATATGATATCTCCAGAGTCTCTATATTTCATTTCAAATATAATATCCTTGAGATGCTTAAATTCTCACTGGGTTCCTCATTTATGGGTAATCTTGCTTAGCACCACCTTTTGTTTTATTTGTTTGTGCATATATATTATTAGCGAGAAGATGCAATGAAACACTTAACCGAGGCCATTGAGGTAAATTTTATGCCCATTGTGACCCAATTATTTACATTGAAGTTGCTAATCATTTTTTTAATGTGCCTATCAATGTCAATTTTATAAAAAAAAATTATAAACTCCACGCTAAATTTGGAACATGATCTGTTTATTATAGACAACAATGCTGAATTTGGAACATAATCTATTTATTATAGACAAGGGTCAATGAAGATATTGAAAATTACATCAAGTGAATAGTTAAGGTGTGTTAAAGGATGTTTGATTAACATTCTCATGGATTTTAAGGGAAAAAAATATACGACATGTTGGTTATGACTTATATATTAGACAGAGGCCACACTTGGATAATCGTTGGAAATCATATGTTATTAATTGTCTAGGTATTTTTTGTTTAGGTATTTCAAATTGGGTTGTTTTAATTTTGTGTATTTCCCATATCTAAGTTGAAATTTACCTTGAAAAGGAGGGTGGTTGTCAGTTATATGTTGAAAATTGAAAATTCTAAGAAAATTATGATGTTATTGAATAAAAAGGATTATTTTACCTATCTTTGTTGTGCATGAAAAAATTGATTAATGAACACAAATGAATCCTTTTATTGCCCCAGTACTTTTGCATCACATCATCACCCTTTGTTAATATATTTTCCACATTATATACTTCAGTCTCATATAAAAAGGTATTTCCTGGTTCAATCTGAATTTCCATATGAGGGATTGGATTTCCCACACAAACTCCTACCTGTGATTTCACACAAGCTCCTACATTGTGATTTCTGGAAATATTTGGATTGTGTAATGCATTGTTGAATTTTTGTGTGATTCTAGGTGTGCCTTCTCCAATCATTGGATGATAGGCAACCATAAAATTCATTGAAGAGAAAGTCTTTGTCATACCTTTATAATCATCAACAAGTTACTATAAGGGAAACAAGATCAAATGAAAACATTGCAATAGGATGTAGGAATGGAGGATAGCCTTAGATAGATTGCAAGAGAAAGACCTTGGGAAAATGGGTCTATTTACCCCCACTGATAGAGGGGTAACAATACCCATACAATTTTAAATTGGGGAATTTTTTATGAGATTAATGTCATGTATATACTTACTTGATTGGGAAAATTCTCTCTTTTCTATAATTCACAAACAATTCCATCTCACATTACAGAGTAGATTTGGTCTTCATGTAGAACACTTTATAATGTTTCAATAATACCTATTGATTTTGGTATGGGTTCTCCAACATTATGGATCAAGGCTCCCTCACTAGGTTCGCCTCAAAAAATGTCTTAGACATGTTCAACTAGTCCATATTATACACCCATTTACAAAGGTAAGTTTATGCAAAAAAATTTCTTGTTTTTATTCTCCAGAATCTTAAAATTCCCATGACAGATGGATTTCATCTTCCTATTCAACCACCTAAATTTTTTCTCTGATAAATGCAAACACACTTGCAATTTTTGAAGTTATGTAATTTGGTGCTTATAATGCTTGTCCTTATACTTTTCTTATGTTTTTTATAGGGCTTCTTGTACCCATTCATAGGCATATCTTGTATTCTCTATGAGCTTCACAAATTTTGCATGTTCTTCCTCTTCATGCTTGCTACAATCATGACACTAGAAAAGAAAAATTAAAAGAGTTGTTTGTGGAAGAAAATTTAAACATGTGTCAGATGGAGAAACATGCGTCCATCCATGAATTGCTCAATTTTAAAAAATTTGTATGTATGTGAGGTTTTAATCCCGAGACTTGGGATGTTATTGGTCAAACCTTCAAAATAAATGCACCAGAGCCCATTTTATGACCACAAACTGCCCATCCATTCCTATATGGAAAGCAACCTTCACTTTAGTTTAGTACTCAAAAAGGTCCAAAGAACATACCAAAAGCTACTCGGGAATCATATGTTTCTGGCAGATGTAATGGAATTAGGCAAGCCAAAGTTTACTGATACATTTGTAGAAAAAACTTAATTTCTTACTTTTTTTACGCCCTTGTTATCTTGCAACGTTGAAATTTATTGTTATTTTGATGAACATCTAACACATAGTTGTTTCCTTAGCTCCTGGGTGATCTTGTCAGTAAATGTATTGAAGTAATTTCCATGGTACTGGCAGGTATCATGCATGAAAAAAAGCATTATATTTCATTTATCCAGGGATCAAAAACCACACAGAAGAAGGGATGTGAGCTGACTTCTACATGCTTAGAATATGATATTTTTGGGATCGAATTGTACCATGGTTTCCTTAAATAGTTGTTTAACTATGTGATTTATTTGTCAAATATTGTAACATTTGCTAACCTGCATTTTGTGGGGCGACGGCGGAAAAACCGTTCAACAGTTATAAACAATTATTCAACATCCACATGACCCCTTATTTTGACGCCATTGTCAAAGCAGTCTCTACCATTATGGTTTCATATTTCAGTTGGAATGGAAAAAAGATGTGTTTATTTTTGGTAGCTTTGGAGGTACTCCAAGCCCTAGGGTTTGCGGTTTGGAGGGGAAAATGCCACAAGAATCACTTGTAACATAGTTACTAATAAAACGAGAACTCTAGCCCAAAAAAACTCAAAAAACATGAAAAAACACCACAAAAAAGAAAAGTGTGTATTCCAGAATGCATTGCTTTTTTTTGGGGGTCAAATTTCAACATTTTTTTAAATTATGCTAAAAATCATATTTTTTCTTGAAAAAATCATTGAAAAAACACCCTCGAAACAAAAAGTGTTGATGGTGGAATAACCAGGAAAAAAATACTATCACAATTTTGATACTTTTCAACAATGGAATTATAGATAAAATATTAGGACATTGAAAAATCGTAGAAATCTAAAAAAATTGATACATGGTGTTAAAGATAAAAATATCATGTCTGAAGGCCTTATAATTTCCAACAATTTTCATCCATCTTGTTAAAAGTAAAATATCTTGACTCTAAAAAGCCCTAAATTTGTAATTGTTTTCAACCATAACATTAAAGATAAAATATCGTAGCGCACAAAAACCTTAATATTTTTACAAGCTTAAAATCTTAAGTTTTTAGAATATTTCAACCATGAAATTATGGACAAATTATATGACTTAAACGATTTTTAAAAAAGAACAAGTAAATGAAATATTTATTATTCCAAGAGTTATTTTTATTTTAAAGGATAAAAATATATCTCTTTTAAAATCTTAGCCTAAGAAAAATTATCTAATTGCAACCAAAACCTAAAAAGAAACCATCAAAACGAAGTGTCCCCTTTCAATGAGGCATAAAAATTTGTAAATTTTTTAAAAGTATCTTCTATCAAATGTTAGCAATAAATAATGTCATGAAAATATCACTGCAAAATCTAAAAATTCAACATTAATTCCTTTTTTTTTAAATTTTAATCAAAATATCAACTTTGGTATATTGAATATAACATAGATTATTTTTTTAATTCATTGTTGCACTGTGGATATTCTATAGAGATGAATTCTTCATAATTAAAACATATAATCCAACAAACATAGAAATGTGTCATAACTTCATGTAAGATCATATGAAAGTCAAAAAAATTATTTCAAGTTACCACGCAAACATCAATTACATAAAAATGTCTTGGAAATTTATTCAAAATCAGTCATAGGTTCGGGCACACCATTAGAATCTACATCTTCAAATGAATGAATGGATGCAGATGAAGATGATCCATATTCTTCTCTTTCATGAACTAGTGCTCCATCTGAGTCAACATGCATGCCTACCATTTCAAATTTAAAAAGTCTTCTTGATCTATGACTACATTCAGCAGAGTCCCATCTCAACACTATTTGTTCTGGTAGAAATTTCTTCAAAATATTTATGGTCTTTAAGAGAAGAGTTCCTCTCTTTGTCAAATAAAAGTCATACACAATTATCTCAACATCCTCCAATTTTAAGAAATATGTGCAGTGACGATTTATATTTGTGCCCTTTCTTTTCCTCTTTCTGCCAATTTTGTTTTCAACTACCATCTCTGGCTTGTACACACCATTGATTGGGTGGGTACTTGTAGCATACATATGTAGTTCAACAGTTGTAATATCTTCATTTTCTTTAATGACATTTATAACCTTGGCAACCCAGAATGGATAGCCAAGTGGATCTTCATATTCTAACACTGCTATCATGCAACGCTCCTTAACATACTATACAAAACCCCTGTAAAGGTCTTCCATAGCTTCACGTTGTGCACATGATCTTCTAGAACCAATATATATTTCTCTTTCCTATACCTGTGGAGAACTAATAATACCTTGAGACTAATGTTGTTCAACAATGTGTGTTTCCTCATGTTCATTTGGCATATTTTGTGGCCAAAAAAATGGAGTCTTCAAAAGTGTATCCTCATTTATTGATCTTGAAATCATATCACTTTGATTATTGAAAAAAGACTCCCACCAAACTGAATCAGCAACATCAAAGTACTCATATGTATCTCTAATACATATTTTAATTTCCTTAAGGAATTCAGAATAATTTATATATCTCTTATGCCTTCGTACATTATGGAGTTCAACAACTGACTGTAATAACAATACCTATGATGAAAAAATTGGACGCTCTAGAATGAATTTCAAAAATGCTAAACCCAATGATGGCCCCCATTCTTCAACATTTAAATACTTCTTGCCCCATATAAGTGTTATCCCATCAATTTTTTTGATACAAAATTTATGCTGGAAGCTAATGTCATTAAGTTGTTCAACACATTTCTCCTCACCATGCAATCCCAAAATAAACCTTCAAATGTCAATAATTTCTTCCAACACATGAAAAACAGACTCTGGAATGTATGCTTTCTTAATACATTCAATTAATGATGGCAGGCTCCCAACACCTTTCCTCATCAATGTTACTGAAAAATGATTGAACAATTGATCAATATGGTCATGAGTATGCCCAAAAAGAAGGAAACCAACCTTTATCTTTTTAAAAATTCCCAATTCAACAAGCATGTTTTGATACCCAAAAAGAACTTGATTTTCATTTTAATGGCTTTTGTTTCAAATTGTACATACATAACTTCAGGAAGAATACCAGACCAATGAGTAACCACATCATGGATTATAGTTATGGTCAGATTTTCACCATTAAGAATATTTGGAGCTATGAAGTAAACCCTTGGAAACATCTTCTCATTAAACACCATACAACCAACCAAGTGAAACTGAATGAAATTCTCCTCCTGTAATTTTTTTTTGTGTGCGGAAAAAATGTGGCAGAAGTGTTTTCTTTTGGTCCATACCATCAATTATCAAACCCAAATATTTATTGGGATTATCATAACACTTATTTCGATGTTTATACAATTTTTGTCTTTCACTCATTTGTTGATTGCGATGCTCTTGAACTTCTTTGACACCAGAATATGTACATAAAATAAAAGAAACATATGAATAAATATATTTTCATAGATTATAGCTCTCAATTTTTAAAAATAATGTTATGAACGCATACCTATTTTTGCCCCTTTACATTTATCTATTTTTTATTTAAGAGAAGCACATGTAATACAAACCCCCATCCTTGTCTTCTTAGGAATACAAAAATTGTTGAATTCGTTCTTACATACCCTTGCAAAATATGAATATGTAATAAAATTACCAACCCCTTCAACACCTTCTGCATAAACTTTGTATAAGCTATAGATTTCTCATCTCGAAAAATTATTTGGAATACATATTGTGTCTTTATTTGGCATACACTCTCCATGCTTTGAAAATAAGTCTTTCATCCATGACATAAAATTATTTGCTAACAACCCAACCTCCCGTTTATAACGTACCTCTGAATAATATGTGGGATCCTTTTCCAGTCTTTCTTGGATTCTTGACAAATGAAAATTACCAATTGAATGCTACATTTTGAAAGCTTTCTCTAGAGCAATACATTCCCAATATGATAATCATAACATGCTAGTGTAGATTGCATGCAACCCACTAATATGGATTTTTCATGCTTTTATTCATTGGAAAATATCTTTTCCTTTTCTCCAAAGAAAAGTTGAAATCCATCTATTTCAAGAAATCCTTTCGACAACATCCCCTTGAAATCAGATGAACGATAAAACTTATGTTTGTGAGATATGTTGTACTAACCCTTCTACTCCTACTCCTAGTTACAATATTTTCTTGCAATAAATTCATCATTCCTTTATCCTTTGTAGAAGCAGTTTCATCACCATTAGGAGGAATATTATCCGCACTATCATCATTCTGAACATAGTTAAGAAATTCATCAACATCATTGCTTGGAAAATATTCTTTACCATCCTCACTTGAAGAAAAAATTTCACAAAAATCATCTGCGCTTTTGAAACCCTGACTCAGACGAAATTATTCACCATCTTCATCTATGCCTTCAAAATCTTCCCTTGGAGGATTCAATTCTTCATCACCATGAGTGCCTTCGAAATGCTCACTTGGAGAAAATGCATTATTCAGATCTATGCCTCTAAAATGATCATTTGCAAGAAACTCTTCATCCTCCCCTTCCTCAGTGGTGCTCTCATAATCCTTGGGATTAAGGCTAAGTGGAAACTTTGAATCTCTATTCACTATAAATTATTCATCTCGCCCCTCCCCTTCCTCATTAGTGCTCTCATAAGCCTTAGGATTAGGAATAAGTGGAACCCTTGAATATGTATTTATTGGAAATTCTTCATCCCCCCCGTCATTAGTGGTGCTCTTATAATCCTTAGCATTAGGATGAAGTGGAAATTTTGACTCTGGAAATTCATCCCCCCCTTCATTAGTGGTGTTGGTATAATCCTTAGGATTAGGACGAAGTGGATAATTTGACTCTGGAAATTCTTCACTCCCCTCTTCATTAGTGGTGCTTGCACAATTCTTAAGATTAGGACGAAGTGGATATTTTGACTCTAGAAATTCTTCATTCCCCTTTTCATCATTGGTGTTCGCATAATCCTTAGGATTAGGATGAAGTGGATATTTTGAATCTGAAAATTCTTCATTCCCTCCTTCCTCAGTGGTGCTCGCACAATCCTTAGCATTAGGACGAAGTGGATATTTTGACTCTGGAAATTATTCATTCCCCTCTTCACCTCTGGTGCTTGCATAATCCTTAGGATTAGGATGAAGTGGATATTTTAACAATGGAAATTCTTCACTGCCCCCTTCATCAATGGTGCTCGTAGAATTCTTAAGATTAGGATGAAGTTGATATTTTGACTCTGAAAATTCTTCATCCCCTCCTTCATCAGTGGTGCCCTCATAATCCTTAGGATTAGGACGAAGTGGAAATTTTGACTCTGGGAATTCTTCATCATGTCCTTCATCACTGGTGCTCTCATAATCCTTAGGATTAAGACTAAATGGAATAACTGACTCTCGATTTACAAAAAAATATTTTTGCTACCCTTCATCAAATTTGTTCTCATCATCCTTAGGATTACGACCAAGTCGAAAATTTGACTCTCTATTCATGGTGAACGAGCTCCTATTATATTCATCAATCTGAATAGATTTTTTGCGTGACAAAGATGTTGATGCTACAGAAAGAAAAACTTCACTAGCAGAAGAACCCATGACTTTCAACAAGAAGATGTTGAATGATACAAATGCACTCTCTCCCAATTACAATATATAGATTAAAGACTGAAAATTTCCCTCTAAAATTTCCCACAAAAAATTATCGCTAAAATTTTTCCTCCAAAGTTTCCCCCCAAAAATTTTCGCTAAAAAATTATCCTCAAAAATTTTCGTTTGAAATATTTCCCTCCAAAGAATTCATCTAAAATGTATTTCAAAACATTTACTAAACTGGTGGTCTTGAAATATTTCACCCTAGTTTCTATTCAAAATATCCACAAAAATATTCCTTTCATGCATTCCTTCCAAACTAAAATAATTTTTTTATTTAAATGATTTAATACTAACTACGTATCAAAATTATTCTTTAGAATTTATGTTTTATTTTTTTGCCGACATTGAATAAAAGTTAATATAAACCTATAATATTAACTACATAATAGTTTACCTAATTTTAATTTTAATCCCACATACGTGAAACGCTAAAGCAATCACACAATCTTCGCTATATAATAACAATCATTGTTTCTATTCCTCACATCACATAAAGTCTTCTAGGTTTTGCTTGAGCAAATTTGTGGAAAACCCTATAAATTTTTTAATATTTTTAGAAAAGAAAATGGAAAAAACTCAAATTTGTAGGGTTTTAGGAAAAAAATTTAGAAAATTTTTAGGGTTTATGGGTTCCTCCATGAAACAAAAAACGAAAAAACAACCATGCACATAAAAAAATAGTTATATTTGTTATATTTTAATTTTTCTTAAAAGTGTAAACATCTTTTTTTTTTTTTAAATCGCATTATATATTTTAAATTTTTTTATTTAAACAAAATATTAAATTTCTTTTTTTATAATATATATATATATATATATATATATATATATATATATATATATATATATATATTATTAAAAAAATAAAAAATATTATAAATATAGTTTTTTTTAAAGTTAATTTTGTTTTGCCCCGTTGGGGAATGGAGCCTGCTCGGGCAGTGCTCCACAGCGCCGCTTGACCAACCTCTAAACACTGGTGGGTGTGGATTTTTTTTAAATTTTTTTTTTAAATAATTAAAAATAAATTATTTTTAAAATTATTATTTTTTTTAATTTTAAAATAATAATAATAAAATTAAAATTATTATTTTTTTTCTATTTTTTCTATTTTTTAAAAACTTAATATTAAAAATTGTTTAAATTTAAATTGTTTTTTTTTTAATTAAAAAAAAAACTTAATATTAAAAAATTATTTATTTTTATTTTAAAATAAATTAAAAAATAAATAAATTATATATATATATATATATATATATATATATATATATATATATATATATATATATATATATTCTTGAAAATTGTTTGTTTTTAAATTTAAATTTGAATTGATATAGTTTTACAAATAATTATATATTTATTTATTTATTTTGTAGACATTAATTTTTTATTAATTTTAAATTTATATTGGAAAACTTAAAAAAAAAAAATCGATTAATTAAGATATGTGTTTTTTCATTAGCATATATATATATATATATATATATATATATATATATATATATATATATATATATATATATATATATATATATATATATATATATATATATATATACCTATATATCGTGTCGATGATGGACGCACTATGGATATTGCTGGACGCACTAAGGATATTGCTGGATACACTATGAATATTGTTGAACACACAAAAATTGAAAAACCTAATAAAAGTCAAGCAAGTGGCCTATTATCACTCTCAAAAATATGAAACATTATTTGACATGGTCATAGAGTTCATTTTTCAAAGGTTTCCTTAAGCCTTTCAAGTTGATATAGGAAAATTTCAAATTTTTACATGTTTAAACCTAATCCTAAGGTTCAAGATCACCTCTATTTAGGTCATATCATGTCTTATCAATCATCATTAGGTGTCAGATTTCATTTTCCAAGAATTTAATTTAAAAAAGGACACTTTAGTCAGTTTTACCTCTTTTCGTAGCTTTTTACACTGTGAAATAACAGTTTTTGCTACAAAACTGCCTAATAGTTTCGTAGTGAAACTGTCAGAAAATGAACTAGCTACGCTACGAAAAATAATTTTCCTATCTGTCTTGTCAAATCTGAGGTGAAGTGTCAGTTCATCATTGGAGGAGTTAGGGTGGATGTCATTCGAGTTAGTTAGGGTTATTTCAAAAGTACAATGTCATGGTTGAGGTCATCATTACCTTTTTTAGCATGCATGTTTCATGATTAAGGCATGAGTTGGCATCGAAACCATAAAACATTACCCAATTGAGTCTTTTTGTCATTCTCCACTTCATCCTTGCATGTTATTGGGTTTCTAGAGAGTTGTTTCATCGAGCCAAGCAGGTTACTGGCATTTTCAAATGTTGCAGGTGTCATTAATCAAGCGAGGCTGAGAAGGTATAAAATCACCATGGCTACAAGGAAGAAGACTAACAAAGGTGGTCACTGCCACATATATGAGCCAATGGACATGAATTTATTAAATAAAGACCCATCTGCCTTGGACATATTCAGAAGAACAGGTTGTTTGCAATTCTGCCAAAGGCTGCAGGGTTGTCATTTACAGGTTTCCAAGGAGTTTGCTAGTAGTTTCACTGGGACAACTTCAAAGGTGGGAATGATAAACCTCATAGTAACACCATACATCATTTTAGCAGCAAATGGAATCCCTAGGGGAGGGGAATAGTGGTTCAAAGGCATCAAGTTCACCATGCAGGATTGCAAGGAATTCATCAAGCCAGAGCATAGTGAAATTGATCTCACAAATGCTATCCCAAGGAGCTACATGAAAGACAACTTCTCAAAGTTGTTGATGATCATTCAGAAGTACTTCACCTGTGAAGGAAGGTTTGACATGGTCTACTCCTACCACCTTAGGCTTTTACTTCATTTTGTGGGTAAGAGGTCTCTTAACATTCCCTTTTACTTATATAGAAGTCTAGCTAAAATGTCAGATAAGGTCCAAGTTAAAAAAGAAGGAAATGAAACTTCTCTGTTTCACCATGGTTTGATTAAGTTGTTGGTGTTAGAGGAGTTGAAGAGAATAGGCAGAGATTGGACATCCTTTCTGTTCATGAGTGGTTTTAAAGTAGATGTTGTTACTCCTAAAAGTGTTCCCAAACCTAGAGATATTTCATCACCAACAGTGGCAGATCAAGAGAGTTACTAGGAGCGAAACAGTGGTTAAGAGTAACTTCGAGGATATCTTGCATGCAATTGATATTGAAGAAACTCCCATTTTCCAAGCTGAAGATGTTGAAGATGGGGGAAGAAAGCTAAAGAAAGGAAAAACAGCTAAAAATTTAGAGTTTGTGAGTGATGATGATGGTTTCATGTTTCAAGCTATAAAACCATTGACAAGACATGCAAGAAAGCTCTTGGAAAGTAGCAAAGAAGCTTAGAAGGCCAGTGAAACTACTCAGCCATCACCAAGCATCATAGACCTCTCCTCAGCTGTAAAAAGAAGAATTAATCATCAAACAAAATAAGGGTAAAGAGAAAATCACTGAAATATCAGAAGTTGAAACCCTTAAGAAATAGTTAAAAGAGGCAGGTGAAGAAATATCAGTCTTGAGGAAAGAAGCAAAGAAGCATAGAGCTGAAAGAGTGCAGTTTGAACAAATGAGGAAGATTTGGGAAGATCAACTCACAATTGTCTCAAAGACCTTGGACAACACAGAGAAACTGATAAAGTGGACTCAACCACTAAGAAGAGAGTTCAAGAACATAAAAAAGGTAAACCTAAACTTACAATCCAAGAATAGGACACTAAAAGACTAAGTTAAAGACCTTCAAGAACAATTGGATCTGATTCATGAAGAGTTGGAAAAGAAAGTTTTGAAAATGATTGTGGTGGAAGAGCTAATAGCTCAATTGATCATAAATGAGGAGGAAACACCACAAGAACAATAAGTTGAGATTGAATATGCCTTAGAAGGTTCATTACATGCATAAAATCAAGATTTTGCAGCTGGAGGTCAGTTTTTGGAGACAGTTTTGAAATGGAAATTTTTGGGTTTTTACACAGTTTTGTAGCGTTCCCTAGGCTTAAAGCGAGGAAAAAGCTACGAAAAAACCTGTAGCAACCTTTTTGATTCTAAAGTCCGTTTTTGTAGTTCTCAAGTAGGGAAATTGATGGTGGTGATGTGTCATGACATGAATGACATCATGGAACAACAAAGGAGCGGAGTAAATGGTTGCAAAAACTGCTTTTCCAACGCTACCAAAACTCGCTACGAAACTGTCCTATTTTCATAGCGAGTAATTGTTAAAAGTTTTGGAGCATCTTAACGGAAGTTTTGGACAGCTGGAGTCCTTCATCATGTCAAGGGATATTATTATCAAATATTTATGACTCGAAGCAAGTGTTATGAAGACAGATCATTAGCCAAAGCAACTTTGAAGATAAGGGTCATTTATTCCTAAAAAATAGGGTTATGCTCCAGAAGTCTAGGAGGGTTTTAAATATGTAAAGTGGTAATGAACTCTGTCATGTGTCTTTCAAGCATGTGATACTTATTTTGTAACCATCATGTAACTGTTTCACAGATAAGGTAGAGTTATGTAATAAATATGAGTTAGAGTCCTATTAGGAGATGTTTTCTTTAAGGTATAGCTGTCAGTTTTCTGTTATAAGCTATGTTTTTCAATTATGAAAGGTGTCATAGGATAATTTGATGATCTAGCCACCAGATAGATCATCCTTGTTGTAAAGAATGTCTATTTAAAGACAAAGCATCGAAATAGTCAAGGGTTGGAGATTTTTTGCACCAAACTGTTGCTTTTATGTATTTGACTTATATCAGTAATACAAAGTGACCTTCTTCTTGACAGACCTGATATTCTCATGAGGTTTTTGATGTCTTATTCATCTATATCTTTGTGTTTTACCACTTGCAGTAGATTTCATCTCTATTACTCATAATTCATAATTTTATGCTCTGACTTCCTTTAGTGATGAAATGACTGTGTTATCCTATGTTTTATGTGTGAATTTCCTATGTTAAAGACCTCTATCTGCCTCAACTTCCATGTCAAAAACTTTGCCACTAAAACTACTGATTGTTGACTCCATAAGCCCAATGGTAGCAATCCTACATTCTTTTCAACCTGCAAACATAAAAAACAAGTTACATTTCTCATAGAGTTAGCCATCTAGTACTATCATTATTCAATATCATAAAACCACCTTGAGAGATCCCTCTCAAACTGAAGAGGCTAAGCTTAAGTTAGAAGTGGTTTGAAACAGTTACATAGAGTTGTTTGATAAGCAACCAATCAAGTACAATTTTGTGATAAATCAAATACATTAAAGTTTTTTTCTGAATGGATGAACGCAGAGGAAACAAATAAAACAATTTTTCCATGGTATCTTGAAGACAATGAAACAAACGATGATATACATATCTATATGTTTTGTGGTGTGATTCACTTAGGTGAATCATATGAGGTGATGGACAAAGTACGAGACATATGTTTGGTGTCAAATAAAAACACTATTTATATTCTTGCAAGAATGGCTAATAAATGTGAAAAATGTTATATATTGTCTATTAAAGGTCAAGTATGACACAGGTGAAACATCTACAAAGTGTGTACATAAATCGTAAGAAACATTGCAAATAACATTGTAAGTATGCTTATTTATATTTTTGTTATGCATTATTGTAAGGATCATTCAATTTTTTATAAATTATTGATCACTGAGTCCATATTTTATTTTGTTTCATAGGATTTTTTTGAGCCTCTTTCAAATATGTTTGAGGGCATTTATTATATGGATCCAAATGTTATAGCTGTGATCAAGACTTTCCACACACATTAGGGGAATTTTGAGGTTTAAAATAGGCCTCCTAAGAAAAATGTACAACCAAAATAAACTTTATAAGAACCAATAAGATTCAATATGATGATGTCAACCATGGGGGATGATTCACCATTATTATAGTAAAAAGTAAAAAGCCTTAAAAAATAATAAAATAATGAACCTACTTTTTCAACTCGTATTTTCAACTTATCTCTCTACGGTTTTACTCAATTTCGAGCGAGAATACTCGTTGGATGTAAAATTTAATTCCTCATCCAACGAGTACCCATGTTGCATGTTGCAATCACGTTTTTCATGTATTTCTCATTTTTCATGTAGTAAAGTCCATAAAAAATATGAAACTTGAGTACTCCTTGGATGATGAATCAAATTTTGCATCCAATGAGTGTTCCTGCTCGAAATTTGAGTAAACCCATAGGAAGATAAGTTGAAAATACAAGTTGAAAAAGTAGTTTTTTTCCTTTTTCCCTCTAAAATTTGATAATATAATCTAATGTTATTTTATAATTTCCTTAGGAGACCTATTTTAGACCTCAAAATTCCCCTAATGCAGACATAAGAAGAAAGGAGAATGAAGCAAAGATCAATAATTTGTGACACTGCAATAGTACAAAGAGAGGATCAACGAACACTCACTAAGATGGGGTCAATCTTGTAAACCTAAACATGTTGCTTTTGAATATGTGGAAGATGAAGCTGAAAATTATGTTAGAATTAGTGAGGAGGAGAATCTTAGAACTTTTGTGCAAAAGGAGAAAACAAATCAAACACCAAAAAGAAAAATGGCCAAAGATGTCTCTTCTAGCTCATGATGAAGAGATTGTTTATAAAAAATAAAATGTTGGTCAACTTGTAAAATTCATGAGCGATAGTGAAGAACAAAATGAAAGATTTGAATGAAGCAGAGAAATCATAACACCGGGTTTTGTGTTAGAGGATGACATTATTAAAACAAAACAAAATTTCATTCAAACTTAGTTGAGGAAGAATAAATTAATTTGTGGTGGCCAAACATTTTAGCTTAATGTCAGCGAATTCTATAGGTCAGATGAAGGACAATCTCAATATAAAATTAGAAAGGCACATCACCTACATGTACATAATCTGAAAAAAAAAAATTCAGGTTCAATCCATATGCACATGTGGTGGATTATGTGGGTGTTGTTGATCCATGTCAGGTTCCCAACAAACATGCATTTGAAAAGACACAATGTTTTGATTATAAATATTATGTAATTGGAGGGAACCATTCGGTAGATGCTAAAAAACAATTGATTGGGGAATATCCCAATAACTATCTTTTTCAAACAGTGAAATGCATCAATTATGTTGGTTTAACAGAAACAAAATCAAAATTATTGGTATGGAATCATAATGTAGACAATTAGTAAAGAATGAAAATGACTTTCATCCAAAGGGTCGGATTTATTCATAATGAATTCATTGAAAAATGTGGTGGAGATAAGGAAAAAGGCAGTCTAACCTTTCGGAATGAATGTTTAATGGAAATAGGTTATCAAATTGATGAAAAAATCAAATCAAAATATGGAAAAAATCGTTCAAATATATTCAGAAGCATGGATAAAATTTTTCAGTTGGAATTTAGAAGTGGGGAGATATCAGAATTGATTGATGAAATTTTTGAGTGGTGGGACAATATTTCCATAAAAAATCAGAAGGTTATAAAGTGTAAACCCATAATATGTACCAACAGTAAGACAGGTCTTGAAATGAAGCAACTTCCAGAGGATATGACTATCACACCTTGGAGAACAACGCAAGGAGTGAAGGATGAGAAACTAGTTAAATCAGTATTGTCCCATGTGAAGTCGAGTGAATTATCAATGGATTGAATGAGCGCGAAATTTCAAATGTAATTTTTTTGAATTATTTCTACTTTTCCTTTAATTATAATTTTCTTTTAAATAAAACGTAATGTTTTTGGTAGAATTTGTTATACATATCACTATATTAACAGTTTTAACTTTATTTATTTAGTCATAAGATTTATATGAAAATACAAAAACATATGGTTAAAATTCTGAATAAAGACAGTTGGGATGATGTTGTGTGTCACTACCCAGAATCAAGTTTTACAACAAGACTTAAAGATTTTTATATTGCATTCAATAACGTATGTTGATTTATACATTGATTTTATTCGTATGTAAACTAGTTTTATTTTATTACTTATATAAATATATTTTCTATGTCATTAAATATGTTGAATAAGGATGGACATGGAGTATTAGATACTTTCAAAAGCATTATTGATAGAATTAAGTTGGAAAATATGAGAAAACAACTTCTTATGAATGTTGAACTTGATCCTACTCTTAATCATTTCATTTGGAATGGGCTTGACAATATCCAATATCAAATAATACTAGGTGATCATGCAGGGATTGCAAAACTCATACCTAAAAGGGAATATGCCCTAGTTATTGCAGATATTCCTCATGGTTTCAATTTCTCATACATTGATAAGATAGTGAACCATATACTTATCAATATTTTAGTAAAGTGGTTACGGGCTTTCAAGAAGTGACATCATCACCACTTTGGAGATTTGTGACATTTCATTCAAACACAATTTGCAATGTTATTAACAAGATTCAAGGGAAAAACAAACTCAAGGATGCAACTTACATGTTAAGACATTGAAATTGTATGTTCGATTAATGTTAAATTTTCTATTTATGTACAATTTAATTGAACTTTTACTATGTTATGTTACAGGAAAAACTCAAATCTTGTTTCTTCCAAATATTAGCCTATTATAAATGATTGTGAGTTCATCCATGTTGAATGTTAGACAAAAGAGGATAGATATAAGCCTATTCCTCTGAATTGAGTAGATAGGAAGAGTCATAGTCAAGTATTGGTTCATGATGTTGTTGTAAGAAAACTAACATATGAGGATAAAGATGCAAAAGGATATATAGTTAAAAAATTTCAAAAACCGCAAACATTGATTAACTAGCTTATAGATCTATGTCAAAATGAAGGATATTTCATTTTGGATTTATTCTCGGGTTCAGGTAAGTTTTATTATATAAAATTGAATTTAATATTTTAGTTTTTAGTTTTTATGTGTTTATACTAGTTTGATTAATTATTTCTTTTGTGCTTGATGATTAGGTACAACACTGGCATGTTGCCTAAAAAAAATGAAGAAATTGCAGTGTCATTGAGAAAGACCCAATGAAATGCAAATTTATTCAACAAAGAATTAATGTGCTTCAATTTCTTTCAGATGCAATTCAAGAAGTTGGTTTGAGGAAAGGGGATTTTAATGAATCATATGTGGCAGAAAAGGCAAAGGAACCTCAACCACCATTATATGGAATGATTGGAAAAGGACAAATTAGAAAATTGCATACTTGAAAGAACCATTAGAAGATGACAATGACCTAAATGAAGTCGAAAATGTTGTGGAAGAAGACATTAATGATTTTCTAGAAGATGTTGAACATGGATTAGTTGATATTAGGGATTAGCTTTAAGTTATGCTTGCACATAAAGCTCAATTTTGAGAGCTATTAATTAGTTATACTTGTAATGTTTAAACTTTGATATTTTATGAGAAGAATCCTTATTTTTTGCAAAAAAAATGTGATTACTATTCATTTGACCTAAAATTCATAAAAAAATGTTATTTTTAAAAAGTTTTTTTGTTAAGTTTTTCCTAAAAAAAAATAGCTTATTTAACTTGTTTTTTTAACAAAAAGTCTCAAAATGTGTATTTTTTTCATTGTATTTATATTGAAAAAGTGTATTTTTTTTGTCATATGGTTAAAAATATTGGTTTTTTAGCAAAAAAATATTTGATGTGCATTGAAATATTAATTACAAATACATAAACATATAGAAAATCCTCACTTTTAAATATTGACCATTTTTTATTTTCTTAACTATGTGAAAAAATGAAGATTTCATTAAAAAAAAAATAGTTAAAAAATTTAAAAAACAAGTACATAAATACACTTAAAAATAAATATCTCAGGGAAGAAGAAGACATTAGAAAATGTATAGTGTCAAAATCAACGCTCTAAAAAAAAGTGGGTGATTATGCACCACCACTTTTCAAAATCGACATGAAAATCATGACATTAAAAAGATAATAAAAAGAAAAAAATTAAAGTGTCAAAAATATGCTCTAAAAAAATGTTGATTCTGCATCACCACTTTTTCAAATCGGGTGTTTTTTTTCTACCTCAAAAAAATGGGTGCCAGGTAATTTCCCTATTTGATCGGTAACTTTGTTTTGTGGGCTTAGAACCCAAGCATGGGGTTTTCCACCCATCGGGATTTGGGCCAAAACCATGAATACTTTGAGCATAGGAAACTTTGAGGTGATAGAGCTGGGCATGCCGATTCCAACACTTCGAAGGTCACTCCAATCGGAGCTCTAGAAATGAAGTTATGAATTTTTGAAGTTATGGAGTGGGTTTGCACCATATGAGGTAAGGTCGGCTTGAGTTAAATAAACCTACTTGATAGTTAGACAAGCCCATGGAGGACATTGGAAGAAGCCATATATTGTATATAAATAGGAGGCGATTATGATAATTTTAGACACGTCCATTTATGCAACAAAGACACAATATAACAACTTGTTAGAGGTGAAGAACAACTCATTCAAGGGAGATAGGGAAATTTGGTTGAGGCTACAGAAGGAAGGTGGCTATAGTGAGGGATGAAGGGTTGTGTGGAGCCTTCTAGGACTTTTTTGTATGGTTGTTTTCTCCAGCAAAGAGGTCGAGTAACCTCAAGAGTCTACACAAGTCTATTTGGGCAGTGAAAATGTAAGGAAATGCCTGTTTTGGATGGGTTGTTAGATGAAAACAGGGATTGTGGTAGGACGTATCATGGGAGGTTTTGGGGTTGCAAAGTGCCCAAAAAAACATCCCACAATCAGAGGACCTCACCTTGTCTAGGCTGCAACAATTTAAGGGTTGTTTGTGTGGGTCTTTAAGGGTTGTTGCAGCGTGGACATGCCCTAACCAAGGACAATAAAACAACAGACTTGGAGCAACCGTTGTGACGTGTGTTGGGTTAACGATTTGACCATATTTGGATCTGTTTACCTTGCATCCTGTGCGTGTCATTTGGTGGAATTTTTGTGGAGGTAAAAAGTATATCCTAGGAGCAGAAATTGTAGTGAAGGATTGGGTGCAATTGGTTTGTTGGAGGGTAGTGTGTTGATAGCCAAAAGTAGCCATATGCAAGCTATCTTGACATGACAAAGAAGAGCTTAAGGTTGGGTGAATATTGGCGCTGAAGCACAGCACCTTGATGGACAAAGGTGTCTGCTAGCCTGGCAGATTGGAGCTGGGGAACTGGCCAACCTAGAGAGCAGATTGGATCAGCCCATGTACATGCAGCAGAAGTGACTTGTAGCAGTGTTAGGTGGAAAAACTCTTGTAGTCTCGATGTGTTTTTCTTTGAAGGACTAAGGGGAAACTAGTGAGCAGTACAGAAGCGAAGGACCGACATGACAAGATATGACATTGAGTATGTGAAGCATGTTTGTAATTGTATCTTGTATCCCATAGATTGTTTTCATATGCAATTTGGTTTAATATAATGAAGATTGGGTTGTACATTATTGTACAATTTTGTTAAAATTTGGTTATCTTGTGCATATGTGATTTGCTGCTTTATATTTTCCATTTTGCAAAGTAGTTATAATTGAGATTCTTGGTTTGGTATCATCAGTGATTCTAATAATCTAACCTAGACCCAAGATCGTGGAAATTCAACATGGTATCAGAGGGTTTCTGAGCTACTTTGAGGGACAATGAATTAGAGTGTGCACAAGCAACTCAAAGGGAGTTGTGGATGTCTAGATCATGGAGTAGAGGGTTCAGCTGAAGACATGGAGATGCGGTCTTGACTAGATTGGCAGCAAGATTGGCTAGGAGTTCTGGTGGATTGGTGGTGAGCCTGGTGAACAACAATTTGTTGTAGGGCAGATTGTTGATCATGGATTTTTGTTGATTTTTCATGGATGGTTAGGACAGCTTGAGGGTTTCTTTTACTTGGACGAGATCAGGTTGATCGAGATGCCTTCATGTGATGGACTTCAGATGGTAGGCTAGATTCTTCATCAGATCGTGATGTTACATATCTGAGATTGGAGGGATTTTCATGAGTGGTATTTGATCCAGGAGGACGAATGCTTGCAGGAATGAGCCAGAGGAGATCGTTCAAGCTCAGAGGGAGTCTAGCCATAGAGGGAGTGGTCGTATGGAGGATTGGGATCTTTAGGTTCATATGTGATGAGGCAGAGGCACTATTGAGATTTTCGGGTTCATTCTACGGGCTTTGCTACAGTGATGGACGCCAGATGGGCTAGTGTCATTGGACTATGATGATTACTTCCTACTCTTGGAGTACCTCCCTCGCTAAGAGGGAGTGTTGATTTTTGGTAGCTTGGGAGGTACTCCAAGCCCTTGGGTTTGAGTTTTAGAGGGAAAATCACCACAAGGGTCACTTGTGGGATGGAACCTAAGCATGGGGTTTTTAACCCATCGGGATTTGGGCTATAACCGTGAAGAATTTGAGCATGGGAAAATTTGAGGTGATATAGCTTGGCATGTTGGTTCTAATGATTCAAAGATCACTCAAATCAAAGCTCTAGAAATGAAGTTATAAATTTGAAGTTATAGAGTGGGTTTGTACCATATGATTTAAGGCCGGCTTGAGTTAAATAAGCCTCCTTGATAGTTGGACAAGCCCATGGAGGACATTGGAAGAAGCCCTTCTTTCGTGTATAAATAGGAGATGATTGTGATCATTAGAGACGCATCCATTTGTGCACCAAAGACACAATAGAAAAACTTGTTGGAGGTGAAGAAGAACTCAGTCAAGGGAGCTAGGCCAATTATGTTGAGGCTGCAGAAGTAACTCTACTATAGTGAGGGAGAAAGGGTTGTGCAGAGCCTTCTAGGACTTGTTTGTAGGGTTCTTTGCTCCAACAAAGAGGCCGAGTAACCTTAGGAGTCTACGCAGGTCTGTTTGGGCAGTGGAAAGGTAAGGAGAGGCCTGTTTTGGGTGGGATGTTAGGTGATAGTAGGGACAGTGGTAGGCCACATGCATAACCATTTCAAAAAAGAGTAGCGTGGGAGGTTTTTGGGGCTGCAAAGTGCCTAGAACAACATCCCACAATGAGAGGACCTCACCTTTCCTAGGACGCAATGATTTAATGGTTGTTTGTGTGGGTATTTAAGGGTTGTTCAGCATGGACATGCCCTAACAGGGACAAAAAAATAATAGACTTGGAGTAGTAGTTGTGTCGTGTATTGGGTCAATGACTTGACCATATTTGGATTAGTTTACCTTGCAACATGTAGGTGCCATTTGGAGGAATTTTTGTGGAGGCCAAAAGTCTATCCTAGGAGAAGAACTTGTAGTGAAGGATTGGGTGTCATTGGTTTGTTGGAGGGTAGCGTGCTCATAGCCCAAAGTAGCCTTAGAAAAGGTATCTTGACATGAAAAAGAAGAGTTGAAGGTTGGGTGAAGATTGGTGTTGAAGTGAAACACCTTGATGGACACAGGTGATTGTTAGCCTGGTAGATTAGAGCTTGGGAAGTGGCCAACCTAGAGAGCAGATTGGATCAACCCATGTACATGCAGCAGTGTTAGGTGGCAGCCCTCCTGGAGCCTCGATGTGTTGTCCTTTAAAGGACTAAGGCACAACTAGTGAGCAATACAGAAGCGAATGACCGACAGACAAGATATAGCATCGAGTCTGTGCAACATGTTTATCATTGTATCTCGTATTCCATAGACTGTTGTATTATTCAGTTTGGTTTAATATAACGAATATTGGGTTGTACATTGTGCATATGTGATTTACTACTTTATATTTTATGTTGTGCAAAGTAGTTCTAGTTGAGATTCTTGGTTTGGTAGCATCGGTGATTCAAAGACCTAGACCCAAGATTGTGGAAATTCAACAAGATGTACGCTGACCTTTTTCTCATTTATCATCTTTTAAAGAAGCAACATCATTTCAAGGTATTTTTCACTATGTATTCTTAGAATTTTGATTGTTTTTTTTTTCAAAAATTTATAGACTGTAAAACATTTAATTAGTTTTTTTTTTTTTTTTTTTATACAATGAAATCAACACTTTTTAGTCTATTTTGAAACAATAGTTTAGTCTAATATATTTACTGAGTTGAGAGATCCATGGATAAAATTCCTAGTGATCCTTAGTGTATAAGAAACAAACTAGCTCAAAAATACTTTGATTCATGTATGATCACTACATTTGATCCATTTTGCAATATGATTTTACAGAGTGACCATTTTGATCCATTTTGCAATATGATTTTACAGAGTGACTATTTATATGAAGTTAATTTAAATCCTAAGAGACTCAGTGATTCGTTTTTTTTTTCCTTATAGCTCAAAAATGCTTCTATTCATGTCTACTCGTTACATTTGATACATTTACTACTTATATGGAGTTTTACATTGGCAGGACCAACAAACTTAAATCCTAAGAGACTCAATAGGTAACCAATTCGTTTTTTTTTTTTTTTCCCTCATTTGCTCTCCTCGTCCACGAAGGTATATTTTCTTGGCTCTTCTAACCTTCAAAAGTATTCGCAAACGCTACGTTTACCGATGGATGGTGGCGGGTTTTTACCGGAGCTTCCAAAAAACCGCTAATGGTTTAGCTCAAATAATTGGGAGAAATAGTGACTCGGTTCCTTCATGTGACATTGCAGGACGAAAGCATATCGATATTCCTCAAATAATTAGACTCCGACATCTACCAAAGTCGCTCACTTTCAGTTATAATTTCAATTACCTAAAGGAGTTCTCAGTCCCTAACACTATCTGACACGAAGTTTCTTGGAGTTGCCGCGATTATTATCATTATTATGATGTCTGTAAGGCTCAAGTCCGGATCAACTGCTAAGTGTCGGTCATCGACATTTATCCGCAATTAAATTCTTAGTTTAGTTAAAGATTTAAGGTAATGGAAAAGACTATTGTGTCTCTGTTAATAAAGTATTTCTTGTAAATAATTATGGAGTTGCTACCGAGGTCGCGTTTTGGCCGGGATGGCAGAAATCTACCAGAATCTGGTCAGCTAAATTTTTAAAAATCAGGTAGTTACAGTGCTTGGAATCCATTTTTGATAGTGGAAATGGATTCAGCACTATCAAAAACTCCTGGGGCACTCAAAATACTAATGTTTAACAACTGTAAACAAGATTCTGGGCAAATCTTTGCCGGATTTTCTGAAAATCATTATCGGATTCTAGGTCAAAAAGCAGCCTCGGTAGACTACGCAAATAATTATTGTTTAGTGTACAAATTTGCATATATAAATATAATTGGAACTTCGGCATTATAAAAACCCTATATGCACTACGACTTCCCATTTTAATAAAACTGATCTATGCACGCCCTACCTACCTGACAAATTTGCACCCTCTCGAGTTGAAATGGTTATACAACACTAGTTGTTAAGTTCCATTGGGCCCCACAAAAAATTCATCATGTATGAAGTGGTTACAGTGTTAGGTATGTGTCTAGTACTTGGAAGCAAATGCCATGAAAAGACTCAATATCTTAGATTCTCAAGACTGCTACACAACCTTAATTAATGAATAAATGGACGAGGATCTTCCTACATTAATATTTTTAAGGTCTTTTGAGGGCAACCTTGGTTTAGGTTTGGCTCAATTAAACGTCAATCACCATGTGAGTCATGTCTTTTGAGGGCAACCTTGGTTTAGGTTTGGCTCAATTAAACGTCAATCACCATGTGAGTCATGGGACCATGCTTGTATCAAATTTGTGGGGTCACTCATTAAATCTGAAAAAGTTCTGGGACCATGTTTGTATCAAATTTGTGGGGTCACTCATTAAAACTGAAAAAGTTATGAAGCTAACCTTAAGCTTCCTCAAAGCACATAAAGTCATTGAATAAAACAAAATTACGGTGACATGATAACACATCGGTGGACGTTAAGTGGTTGGTGGGACCTTTTAAAAGGCCTCCCAACTTTTACTGGAACCAACTAAAAAGACATAAATGATAAATTAACACACTCTGTCAGATAGCTTCGCCCATGGTAAAAGAAAAGAAACGTCTGCCAAAAATCAATATTTTTGAATTTTTAATACGGGTTGTTTTTAATGTAAATTTTTGGAAGTTTTTGTGGTCGATTTTTTTGTTTAATTTTTTATTACAAGTTTAGTGAGTAATTTCTGCACAATTCAAATGTCCTAGAATATTTTTAGAGTATTAACTGCTCATTATTAACTGCTATACTCTCTGGATTCTGACAGCTTGCACGGTTGGGTCACTCACTTCTCTAATTTTAAATAACGTAGTTTTTCTTAAGATAGAAATTCCGTCGGAAGGAGTTGTATTCCACGTGAGATTATCGTTGATCGAGATATTCCCCAATTAAAAATGATCATTTATACATCTCTCTTTTGGCAACGATACCTTTTACATCCATTTTTTAAATATTAGGTTTATGCTATTTCTCTCGTGATCATTAATTGCCCAATTGAATTCTCTCCAAAATTCAAAACTCTGTAAAAATTTTAAATTTCGATGATCGATTAGAGGAATATAATTTTTTAAAACCTTTTTGGAGTGATGAAGATCAATTTACAATATTTTTTAACTTTTCTAAGATCATGGTTGTCTATACATTTGCTTCAGTACTCGGTATTTTTATTTTATTTTTTAATTTGTATTTGTATTTTTTGGCATTGAATATTTTATTATATATAATATTTAAATATTTTTAATTTTAATTTTCTTTTTTCTATAAACATAAATTAAATAAGATAGATGTTATAGTTTATTTAAATATATTATTATTATTATTTACTTCCAATTACTTTTTTAAAGTTGATATGAAAGTATATTAAGTTATGTGCAGATATAAATAATTTATTTATGACTCATAATGAGTGAAATATTTTTATAATATATAAAATTTTATTTATGAGTGAGAGTGGATGAAATATTTTTACCACATTGAGTTGTAATATCAACAACAAATCAAGTGACCATAGTGAGATTTGGATTTTTTTATTTTTTTATAATGTTTCTAATTAAATCTAACTAAAGATGCATTTTTTCTTTCTTTAATTATAGTCAACATTGCTTTTCTTTTTAGAGAATATTTTGTTTTTATTTTAAAAGGGACACTTGTCAACTCCATGTTGAGCATCAAAGGAATCACACATCGCCCTAATGTTGGGTTGTAAAATGAATCTCTTTGCACAATAATTATTAGGTGGATGGCAGGGATTTAACTTCCATAAAATATTCTAAAATATTCTTAATAATATACACAAATCAAAGGCTGAGATTTATTTCAAAAGTCATTATGTATTTTTTCTCTTTTTTTTTGTTTGCTAGTTTATATGGGTCCTCACATGAGTGGCACAACTAACCTATGGCTTGAGTAGCCGCCACCCAGGGCCATCTAAGCCATCAAAATCACACCCAAGGGAGACCCAAGGACCACACCCAACTTGGGCCACACTAGCCCCTTAGCATGGTAGGATTTTTTCCCACGAAGTTTCAAACCACTAACCTTTACACTAGAGTGCCTTAACGGAGTACCCTCTCGCCATCTAGTCTATACCCGATGGGCTATGTCTTTTTTCCCTTTCAGCTAAATTCATTAATTTAAAAAAAAATGTAATCTGAAATGAGTTATGATTTTTTGGGCATGTGGAATTGATGAGTCATGGTATTGTAACAAAATATATTTATATATGAAGAATTTCCACAATAAAGTGGGTTGAATTTACATGGTTATGAATCTTCGTACACCTTTTTTTAAATGGATATATGTTTAACTTATATATTGATTATTTTTACCATAATAATAATTTCTCAATGGGGTTATTATGAAGGGAGGAGAGGGGTCTGGGATTTTGTGCCCACCACCTTCGTTGGAATAACTGCGGATTGATGAGGGGAGTATGCACTTGGCATCTCGCATGCAACCCTCCAGTTAGCGAAGGGGTTATGAATTGAAATGGATGGAGGTCAAAGGCATTTGAAAAATCTGGGATGGGGGAGTTAGGAGTCATTTGTCATCTTGTTTCAGTGGTTTTGTAGCAATCGTTGGTGATGAGTCTCTGGTAAATAGGGTGAGTCCCTTGTTGTTGTTGTGTAGTAATACCATATGTCATGTTTGGGGTGAGTTCCCACTTCAGAAGGGAGTACTAGAGTTTCAAGCCTTCATAATATGGTCGCCTAGTGAGTGTTTCTCTACTCGGGCGTGCCATGTGAGGAGATGATGGCTTTCTATGGGAATTTCTTGTTAGCATTTGGAGGTGGTAAGTCTCATGCACTTCTACTTGTCTCAAATTGTTTAAATTTGAAGGTCTTGTGTAGTATTTATGGGAGAATAGGATTTCAGGGTTTAGTGTTTCAACTTTTGATTGTGATTTTCATTCTGAGGCCTGGGGTCTTTGGAGGCTTTGTGATATCAGTTTGGCATTCGATGTGGGGTATGTTTCTTCTTGGAGAAATCAGATTTTGGGTTTCGATTCAAAGGGTGGTTTGGGTGTCAATGTTAGCAAAGTTTTCCTTTTGTTGTGGGCCAAGTCATGTTAATGGCATTTAGTGTTTTGAGTGTTGTAGTCTCTTGGTCTTAGGGTATTGTATGGTGTACTAAATGGTAAAGGGAGAGAGTCTCTAGTTGATAAGGAGATGTCCATATCCTCTCTTGGTGGGTTTTCATCGAAATTCAATTCTTGTGTCTAGTGTTTTTTTGACGAAGTCATTTGGTGGTACCTAGGTCTTGCCAAGGTCAAGTTGAGTAAGAAGGAGGAGGTGGTAGAGCTCATCCAAGCCAACGTGGTGCTAATATTTTTGGTCATGACTCCGTGGCGACCTATTGTAATGCCATTCCTCATGAGACTCATCATGGTATATGTGAGTTAGATATTAAAGTAGGTGAAGAGAGACAATATCTATCGGACTCAAAATTGTTGGAAGACATGTCAAGTTGGGTACGAGACCCTAGAAACACCAGGGGTGTTAAGAAATGTAACCGATGAACTAGTGTCCATCTACATAAATGTATTTGAGTCATAATGTAATTGTCAAAAGAAATATTTTTCTTATACATAACAAAACAATTATTTTTAGCATGGGTTTCATGCTTTATGTTTATAGGTCAAGCCTCCATTGAATGCTTCTAGGATTGTGTCTTTGTCATTATTTTATATACCCTTCTTGGGCTTTCAAATTCAAGAAAAAAATTATAAAAGAGTCAAAATTTGTTATATTAGTCCCCTCCACCAAGTTGGCCTGCTCATATTTCATGTTGGACTCAATGTACAACCTCCAACCAATATTTATAACAATGGAATTCGACCTATTGTGAATTATTTCTGCAATAATCAAGTGCAGAAAAGATGTGCATAACTTAAGGGGTTCGTTCTCCTTTTAAGATGAAAAGAAGAATGATGCTAAGTCAAGTAAAGAAGGAAGAACATCTTATCAAGTTAGAAAAATGAAATTTCTTTGTTTCTGTGCCACACATGAAAATATTTGAAGGTAATTGCAGGGGCCAAAAATGATAGTCGAAATTACAAAAGTGCAGTAGGATGAAGTTCATTTGGATAAGTTGAAGGATTAATTTAAGTTGATGTCTCTTTGGTGATTTGAAAGAAGATTCTGAAAGGTTGACTGGTGGATGGAGGAGATTTTGTGTCATGGTGAATTAGGTCTTGGATTGTCTCACTTTGACCTGGTTCTTTTAGTGGAAAGAGTTTCACGAGGTTTTCCCCTTCATAGGGTTTTTTTCCTGACTTTGAGCATATATCTGGTGTTATTTTTGTGTTTGTGATTTTCATAGTATTTGAAATTTTCCTTGATGATATTAACATACTAATAATTAAGGAAAACTAATAAGAAATATATCACAATAAAATGTCAAGAACAAAAAAATCAATTAATTAAAGAAGCCCTAATTGTTTCCCTAGATTTCTCAACATGGTATTCGAGCTTAGGACAAAATATTGAGGCAGCTAGAAGGTCACGATTGAAGGAAGAAGGGTACTAAAGGATCTACTTAGACCGAATTTTGTAGAAGAAAAATCGAGCTAAAAGGATACATTTTTTTGGGCTATAAGACCTATGTTGCAAGGACAAAAATTTGGGTTTATTCTCTGTTGTTAGACCTCAGGTCTGAGTTAGTGAGGAAAGGGATCTGAAGCAATTTTTTGGGATATGAAATGATAGAATAGAAGCCTAGACTAGGCCGAATTTCTGAAAGGGAGGAGAAAATATCTGTGCTTTAAGCTTAAGGATTGAACTCACCTCAGAGGTCTGAAATATGAGGGTCTATACATAAATACAATGGTATCAGAATTATATAGTTTATGGACTTATAAAAATCCTTATCTCGAGCGAAGACTTTCACCTAAAAGGTTGCAAGGTCAAGTTACATAAAGGAACTTCGGAAGCTATAATCATTACTAAAATATCCATGCTAACAAATTAAGTAAGCTCCTCGTGATATGAAATGGTTAAAAATATGTGAACATATATAGGAAATCTGAAGTAACAAAGGATTTGACACTATCTCAGCCAATAAGTCTCCTATAAAGAATCTTAGTTGTGGAAGGTACATGAAGTCTTCTCCAATGTTTGAAGAAGCATCCAGTCTATAATAGAAGGCTACAAACATCCTACTTGAAGAACATAGAAAATATATTCTTGTGAAGAGATTATAATCACAATAGGAGAAGATTATTCATCTCTAACCAGAACAATGAAGAAAGAAGCCCATCTGAGGACTTGTAGCAACTTCTATATTACACCCTAACTGAAAGTTAAGAAGAAAAATGGTATCATCTCTTAAAAATTATCATTGTTTGGATTCATTGGAAGAGAGTCTTGTTGGAAGCATTTAGAATCTTGGACCTCATTGAAGCAATACTTGAAGATCCTATCAAATTTAGGTAATTATTTCTTTTATTCTTTATGTCTAATTCATCTAACACATTGTCTACAGTTTGCAAGAAGAAGCAGTAAGCTCAATGAAGCATCAAAATTTCAATAATAGAAGACTGAGGTATGTAATATTGAGGTATATAAAGAATGATCATCTGTTAAAATGTCTATCAGAAAAATGTTTTAGGGTCTAGTTACTTATATGATTCTAGGGTTGCCTAGTTTTTATTGTAATGAATATTGTTAATATTTGGGGATTGTAAACCCTCGATTGTACATATGAAAAACCCTCACCTTATTTTCATGAAATCCAAACTCATGATATCTAAGGCCTGTAGATATATGTTAATCCTTTGCAAAAATAGAATTAAATGATGTCTATTTTTTGATATATTTCACTTTAGAGCTAATTAGGGTTTGTAATCGAAATCCATAGGAATTTATTCTCGAAGAGATAATGGAAACCTAATATAACCATATCACTATTGTACTTGTATATTTTGGTTGTTCTTGTAAATGAATATTGTAGGCATATTCTAAGAGGAAGGATTGTGGCTAAATCCATAGGAAACCCTTCAATCAAAAGTCTACAAGTATTGTAAAAGAATAAATTCAAGCTATGTTCAAGACCACAATATTTGTAGCTAATATTTTTACGATAATTTTGAAATTTCCCTTGTATTACTAAATTTCTCATGACTAGGGTTTTGAATCTTAAATATTCTTGTTAGGGTGATAATCTACAAATTAAATCAACCCTCTCTTTACTATTTTTTTTAACTTTAGTAAAACCCTAACCTTTAGGGTTCACTGTAAAACCCTAACCTTTTTATGCTTAGGGTATGTTAATGATGAAACCCTAGTCTAGTTAGGTTTTTTTGATAAAGTTTAGAACCTATGATGAAATCCTACTCTCTTGATGTTTAGGGTTTTTTGATAAAGTCTATAACCTATGATGAAATCCTACTCTCTTGATTTTTAGGGTTTGTTGATGTTATGGAACCCTAAACTTTTAGGGTTTGTTGTTGATGTCTAATTTATATTATAAAACCCTATATTTTTAGGGCTTGATGAATTAGGGTTTATGACAAAACCCTTGTAATATTTAATTTGAGATCTAGGCATATATGCTTGTGTATGATTGAAAAACCCTAGCTTCGTCAAATTGTTGCATTTCTAACTTTAGATTTTTGATCTAGGGTTTACAACAAAACCCTAGTAGAAATTGATATAATATTCTAAGGTATGATGATGAAACCCTTGATGTGAAATATGATTGAAATTCTAACTTGATAATTTCTAAGTTTTAGGTTTGATGAAATATAGAGTTTGTGAAAAAACCCTAGCAAAATTGTTGGGGTATGAAAGATGCCACTCTTGTTAACTATAAACCTAACTAAGTTTAGGTCTTGGATGTCTAAAGTTTGATTTCTTGTTTTAATAACACTAGATGCCCCCATTGTGATGAAATGCTAATAAGATTGGCTTCATACTCTTGTATGTATATTTGTGTTTGGTTGTATTTTTTGTTAAATTTTTTGTAGATACATAGTCTTCAAGATGTTGACGATGTTGATCTACCTCATACTTGATGATGATGATTTTGAGCATGTTGAAAAGTGGGATCTGCAAGAATCCTAATAACATTGAAAGCTGACCCTGATACTAGATAAAGGAATGATGTTCCTGAAAATATGATGTCTTGATGTTCCTTAGTTAAGAAGAGGTTTGAAAAAATAAAGTGTATATCTCCCAAGTTGAGAGGGAGGGCATATTGCAACAACTACGATAAAGACCTTGAAGAAAGAATAAATATCAGAGAATGGCTAAAGAAATACGGTTGAAACATGAAGGTGGGTTACACTTTTGTGAGAAACGCGCTCGAAAATTTCACTCTCCCAAATTTTCAGCCAAAATTCCTAAAAGTTCGGCCTAACGTTTGAAATTAATTCGGCTGAAATTTTTCCTCCATTTTCTGAACTTATTCTGCCGTTTACATTAACGGTGTCGGTAACCGGATTTTTGGCCGAAGGTAGAAAAACATGCTTTAAAAGTTCGACCGAACTTTTTCTTATAAATATAGCAGCCCTCAGACTGCAAAAATATTTACTGCAACTTCAATTTAACGCTACCTGAGTTTATCGTTACATGACCGTTGGAGAGCTGGTAGGTGATTTTTTTGGTTTATTAGTTATTTATGCAAATTTAATGTTTTGGTAGTGTTTTTGTAGGATTCCTCTGCATCCTCGGCTGCTCGACATCCTCGTCTCCTCAACGTCTTCATCTCCTCATCTCCTTGACTTCCTTTGTTCCAGGTAAGTCTTCAAAATATCTACCTGTAACTACCCGTAAATATTTGGCTTTCGGCTGACAACATGGCATTTTATCCGCAACTAGCTTATAAACATGAAGACATAGCTAACATATATGCCATTTTATCCTGATGTTTTCAAGTTTATTACCTCTAAACATAGTGGTAAATTTTATTTATCTATACGATGGAATTTGATTCTACTCTAGTTTTATTGTCACGACGACAATGATATACACCAAACAATGGTCTCAGCGTTGCTTAGTTGCATGGGGGTTATTCACTCAAGTTACCCCTTTTCGAAAGAATGCTCAAATTTCAATTTGATAGGTGCATATTCTTTTTTTGGGCCTTTTATAACAGTTTGTTTTCATTTAAGGAAGCTTACGACTTTCTTTCAATTTCTTTAGTTGCACCTTATTGTTCTTGGTTTGTTTATGGATCGTATTCTCCTTGTTCTTGATGGTAGAGAATGGCCATCACCCTTGTTAATTACAAGTAAGGGTTTCACTACTAGGTAACATATATTATGCTCATTTTTTACGCTATCCAAAATATCATCTACCTACAACTAACTATTGGTGCTATATTAAGTAAAAAAACTCAGTGTCTGTGATCCCAGTTACTCAAAATATCTACCTCCAATTGATATTTATGTAATTCCAATTAATCCAGGAGTTGTATCTCTAGCTGACCAAGTGGGCATTAAGAATTTTAAATGCTTAGGAAATCCCTTTCATGCATAGGTGCAGTCTTCCAGAGTCCAAAGGAAGTTCATTGTGCTGGAGTGTGCGACACTTCTACACTAGGTCTCCAAGTTGTATTTTCTATTGATATTTCGAAGTGAAATATTTGTGTTATTGATATTTATCACTCATGCACGTCTTGAATCCACACACATGCTCTCAATCTTATTCTTATGCATGCACCCTCAATAATATCAACACCGTATTTATCTAATTTTAATTAAAGAATCTTTACTCTAAATATGACGATATTACTCATAACTGAAATATCTGCTTGTTATTTAGTGTTTATTGTTAATGCTTTGCAACCTTAAAATATGGCATCATCGAGGATATGTTGACCAAGAAATGGTGGAAAAGGTGGAATTTTGGTATCCCGGTTGTTAGTCATCAGTAATTTTTGTTGATTCTGAAGATGACTAATTAATGGTCCTAGATTTCTAAAAACAAAATTTGTGAAATATTGTGAGCTTTAGAAATCTCAATGCCTTCATTATCCTAAGTCAAACTATTTCAGTAAATTTCTTCCTCTTTGCCTTCTAAAGTTTCACCTCACTACTTCAAAAGGACTTCATTTTCTGGGCCTATTAACCTCATTTTCACCACCTTACCCACACTATCATTCGTTTCCTTTTTCCTCCGAAAAAACCCATTTCTTCCTTTCCTAAAAAACCTTCCTAAAGGGAGCCTCATTCATCATTTTTCCTTTGAGAAAATTAAACACAAAAGCCTTTACATTGCAATTAGCCCAAATTATGCTCTCATTCGGTGTTATATATATATATATATATATATATATATATATATATATATATATATATATATATATATATATATATATATATATAAACTCGTTTATATTAAGAACCTGCCCTTATCTACAAATAGGCCTTAAGCCCCTTTTCTTCTAAACCCCAGCCCCCTCACACTCATAAAACCCTTGGAATCCTCCGCTATCTCGTTTTTCTCCCTCCTCTCATAAAATAGGCCTTCACCCTTTCATTTCATAAATCCCCGTATTCCTTATAATAGGCCCCCCTTAACCTTTGAATTTTTAAAAATGGGCCCCGCTTCCCACTATACCTAGCACCCTGCCAAAGCTTATAACTTAATGCATTTCAGTTAAATTATTAAGGCCCCGGGCCCTATCCTCCACTTAACCCCGCCATCCAACTGGGCCTCGCCACCTGTCCTCCACTTCTGCTGACCCGATCACCTATTCACTGCCTCCCGATAGCGTGACAGTCGTTGATCTCCTTCCCAAAGATCTGAAGGCCCGCATCATGTATCGCAAATAAAGTTGCAACGGGATTAACCTTTTCTGACCCGCGCGAAATAGGCGATTTTGCCCCGCCACATGTCACGTCCTAAGGCATATCGCGTTCCTCCCACCAAAAGCCATTTCCCGCTCTTCCTCCATGCGATAAAACCACTCCCGGTTTTCAAAACCGCTTGTCCTCTGCGCCAAATTCAAACCTTTCCCGCCTCCATTCAAATTTCTCTTGGTTCCACCTCTGGAACCTTGCCTCCTGCGCCATCTCCTCCTCTGGGAACACCCTCCAACAGCCCAAAACCACAAAAAATACCTTCATACGCCCTCCCTGCAGGATTTTAACTAACAAAGGTTTTTATGTGTGCAGGTTTAATGGCAGAATGCCAGAGAGGCATTTCGATGGTTAGAAAACGACCATTCGTAAGTTTGAATTGAATTACAGGGGTGCAGAGGCCTTATATCAAAGGCCAAACCATCATTAAACATGATCATCGATGGTCAAAGGAACCCTCCGGCTATAAAATAAATCTTCCTCTACACACACAAGACAAATGCAGTTAAAGGAAACAGTGAAGAGAATGAGTTGTAGAGATTAAAGGGTTAATCCTTAAATCAAAAGCCAAAACAAAGGATTAGCTAGCAAAGTAGAAGATTAAAGAAAGTAGACAGTTAACAAATATTAAAGAATAAAGGCAAAAGATCAGAAGGATAAATCAAAAGATTAAATAAACAGACAGAGATCAAACAGATTAAAGAAAAACATGATGAAAAGAATAGTCAGAGTATAAAGACAAATTTTAAGGTCTAAAGCGCAAATTTTAAAGATAAGACAGAGGCAGATTAATCCCAGAAATGCATTCAAATGACTAAGCCTATGGCAGTTACTCTTTCTAAAGTTATTTCTGCCACTTAGTGCTTTGTTTCCTTCAATAAAGCATTAAGCAGTTATTGAACCTCGTCAGAGATATTTTCTATCTGCCAAGCAGTTATTGTAAAGTTATGAATAGGCCTTAAAGTCAAACACTTCACCTATATTCCCTTAGGAGTTAAGATAGAAGTTATTATTCAGAGAAATATCTGTAGATATTCCTGCCTTGAACCTTGCATGGTCTTCAAGGTAAGAAATTTATTAACTTTGTAATAAATGACACTCTAACCCTAACCTAGCTTTACCTCCTCATTTTCAGATAAATATTGCATTTGAACTCATTATTTGTTGGAATTTGATGAATCTTTGAATTAATACATAGTCTCTTGGAAGTTGAAAAGAATTTGATGTCTTGGAACTTGTGGATGCCCTGATTTGTTTGTTAATGGAGGAGGCTTGCTTGCAGGATCCCTGAGCTTGGTTGATGGTGAAGTGCTTCTATTCTGTTATTGTTATTTCCTGTTTCATTATGTTTCCGTCTTTCTATGTTGCAGTAGAGCAAAGGAATTAGGCTAAGAAATGTTTCTAAAATCACCTTAGTTCTGTTTGTTCTTCACTTCCTTAATGTTTTCCTCTGCTAGGACATTTTAGAGAATTGTTAATTGCTCTTTAGAGCCCCTAAGCTTGTTTATTTCATGAATAGTTTAATACAGTTGGTATCAAGCATGATTTATGGCTAGCCCTGCTTATTTTATGTCACTAAAACATTGTTTTTGAAGTCTCTCTCTAAAGTACCATTACTTAGTTCTGCCAAAGAGGTTTTGTTTCAATCATACCCAATGTACTTGCTTAAATAATTGTTTTAGAGATCTTCATAGCTATAATCAAAGATTTTTTAGGCGTTCCCTCTTCTACGATTACATTTATATGTGTGTCTTAAGTGTTTTCTGTCCTTGAAGGTGAAATCACTAGAAGTTAAATGAGTTTCTCGCCTTCTATATTTCATTGGAATGTTTGTCTTGAATAATTATTTGCTTTAGTTGAATCAAAGAATTTATGGTTTTCCCTGTCTATTGATTGCCTCTTTATGCTTATGATATTTAATTCCCTTTGTTAAAATTATACCTGATAAAGGATTCTTAATTTACCTTTGTCTTACTTTTATTCTCATTATTAATGTCCATCTCATTACCCCTAAAAACTTTGAAGATCCACTGACCAAGTTATATTTTCCCTGTGATGCTCTCCGGTCCATTGATGAACCTATCATGACTTTTATTAGACTCCATTGCCCAATGACTTAGATATTTCCTCATTCTATCTATTCTGCTTGATCATCTTTCCCAACCAAAACAATCAAACAAACCCTATACTTAATAACTAGCCTAAAATCAACCATCTAAAGCAAACGAGTTCATATCCTTTGCAAACAAATAGAGAGAGCCCTCTCCGAGTCCAGGAAGGCTAGGTCCTAGGACTCCAAAGACTGGTCTGATGTTACCCTGTGCATTTGGTCTACCAATCTGCTAAATCGCGGGACTCCAACACCGGTGGACTGATGTTGGGATGTTGAATCTCTTGCGAACTAATTATTGATATCCACCAAACATTTAATAATTGGTCATCAAGTGCAATTTATTTACTGTCCATTGAAATAACTGAAATGAAACGTAATGACATGTACATTACTACATGTGACATTCAATATTTTATGGTAAGATTTTTTCTTGTAACATATTTTCAATTTGACAAATAATATATAAATTATAATGCTATACTTAAAAAAAAATGACCAACTAAAAAACAACATTGAAAACAAGTCCATTTAAATATGTAACCATCTAAGTGGCATGAAATGTTTGTGTCAGGGGCATTCAACTTGGGTTAGGTCCAAAGAGCCTTTATTACCTCCTTTGTAAACCTGGGTGGGATTGTCTTGCCTAATAAACCTAGGATGGTACCATTTTTCTCATTCTTGAACATAATAGAATGCAAAATAAAAGAAAAGAAGGTAATGAAAGCTGGTAATCAACTAGCCATATTTTCGATATGAAGCAGGGAAAAATCTCATTCCAGTCCAATCTAGTCTTGGAGTTCAGTTTATTTTTCAGTTATTAAAATTAATAGAGGGGGAAATTAATAGGTGTTTGTTGGATTTTATGATAGATAGTACGAAGGGACGTGGCTGGGCGTAATCAAAAGTTGTGGATCTATCGTTTTGGATTTTATAGTATTATAATTATGTTTTAAAAAAAAAAATTATATCACCATTATAATACATGCTAAGTATAAAAGTATATAATCCAAAAACCATATTATACATCACCATCATAATATATAATAGGTACCTTTGCTACATTTATTCCCTCTTGTGATATGCTTTTTGTTTTTTGTGACATTTGATGTTATCCTTGTCATGGCATGCATGCTATAATGTGGATTTTTAGTTAAGGTAAATTACCTGCACCGTTTGCATGTTCTAAATGTATTTGTCTGCGGGAGTTCTGCATGTTGATGATATGGCCTTTTAAATAAATATTTATTTATTTTCTAGAATCTTATACCACTAAGAGTATTTTTTTTCTTTCATTTTCTGTGTTGGGTAGGTACCTTTGCTCCATTTATTCCCTCTTATGATATGATTTTTGTTTTTTGTGACATTTGATGTTATCCTTGTCATGGCATGGATGCTATAATGTGCATTTTTCGTTAAGGTAAATTACCTACACAGTTTGCATGTTCTGAATGTATTTGTTTGCAGGAGTTTTGCATGTTGATGATATGTCCTTTAAAATAAATATTTATTTATTTATTAGAATCTTATATCGTTCAGAGTATTTTTTCTTTCAATTTTTGTGTTCAGTAGGTACCTCTGCTCCATTTATTCCCTCTTGTGATATGATTTATGTTTTTTGTGACATTTGATGTTATCCTTGTCATGGCATGCATGATATATGTGCATTTTTTGTTAAGGTAAATTACCTGCACTATTTTCATGTTCGGAATGTATTTTTTTGCGGGAATTCTACATGTTGATGATATTTCCTTTTAAATAAATATTTATTTATTTTATGGAATCTTATACCGCTCAGAGTATTTGTTTTCTTTCATTTTATATGTTTAGTAGGTACCTCAGCTCCATTTATTCCCTCTTATGATTTGCTTTCTATTTTTTGTGACATTTAATGTTATCCTTGTCATGGCATGCACGCTATAATGTGCATTTTTCGTTAAGGTAATTTACCTGCACTTTTTGCATGTTCTGAATGTATTTTTTTGCGGGAGTTTCGCATGTTGATGATATGGAATTTTAAATCAATATTTATTTATTTTCTAGAATATTATACCACTTAGAGTATTTGTTTTCTTTCATTTTCTGTGTTCAGGGATGAATGTTCTTGTGCAACTATATTCTCTTGTTTTCATGCGTACAATTTCCAAGCAACGAGTTTTCTATCACAATTTTTCTTGCGTTTTTTGAACTTCCAAAAGTGCTCTTCTTGTTGAAGGATTTTTAATAATATTTATCATCTCACATGATATATAGACAAATACAAAACCTCTTCTAAAGTATTCAAGAGTGGTATTCTTAAGATGCATGACACTGCTACGAATGTCTTACAAAACGTTCAACATGATGAATTCTGCAGGCCCTACTTAAGTCTGTTCATACTGCTGCAACAAACTTATACGCCATAAATGTTCTTTGGGCTACTTGTTCGATGTTCAATATTCAAGAGATTGAACATAGATCTCACCACATAAATGTTCTTTGGGTTGCTTTCTTTATCTTGATTTCTTTTACACTTAATAAATAGGCCAGATTTTATTGATGTGATTGGATCTTCTACTTATACAACCGCTTCATACATTAGTGCCCTAGAATGTGCTCCAAATATTGCAAATTTATTGTCACGATCCTTGTTATACTTTATATTAAAGATAATAATACTTTTCGTATCTACATTTACATGCTTCAGAGAAATCCAACATAGTTTTGTCCTTCATTTTATCCTTTCTTTTTTCTTACAAGAAATTGTGAAATAAATATAACTATTGGCATATGTGCTTGTTGATGCTTCTGAATATATGATGTTGATATGTGTTGCTATGCTACCTAAAGTCTTTCATATGTATGTTGAGTGAATTTCCTTCATGTATTATATTCAGTCTTGCAAGTGTGTTCATTTATTCACTGAATAATCACATATTTAGGAAAAGAAAGCACACATACTTAGATTTGAATTGGTCCTTTCATGCTTAAAAAAAATTGTGTATAGGGAGGAGACAATAAAAATACTAGCTCCTCTTAGCACAATACACCTTCCACGAAAAATATAACAAAAATTTGAACTAAATGGAAAATAAATGTGCTTAGTTTCCTATGATAATAAATTCCATCGAAAGTGTTGTTATGACTCCATATCTTACCACCTGTGGATGACTTGCAACAATATTAAATTTACAATCTCAAAGTCCATGAAATCATTAGGAATGTATGATTATCATTATTCAAGAATTTGTTTTTGTTTCCCATCACAATGGTGGGTAACATATGACTCTTTTTTGGGGACAAGTGCTCCTGTGGGATTGCTTGCGAACCCTAGAATCTCATCATGAAATGAGGTGATTCCAATTTAAGTTCGTAGGCCATTGTAACCACCTCAAAATTGTATATAATTGATGGCCCTTTCCCTTATTCTTCATCATCATGGAGAAAAAAGAAACATAAAATATTGGATACATGTAGGTTTTGGCCTCTTTCAATGCTAGATCGCAAGCTAATTCAAGAACTTGTTAGTAAAAAAAATGCTAGCTCACAACCCAATCCAAGAGCCTTCTAGTAAAAAAAAAAAATCAATCCTTTGATTAGTTGGGCTACCATAAAATTTCTCTATTTAATTCTAAACAACATTGTTGCAATGAATATATCCATCAACCTTTACCCCAACCTCTAGTTACATTTTCATTTTAGGAGAAATATATCTATTAGTAGGTAGTGAATTTCCACTTTTGTTTAAATTTATGGTCAACACGTTTTCTATATGTTCTCTTGTTAGCTCAAACACCTCACCCCTTAAAGACTTTCCATCTCCAAAATCATTAGAATTACCAATTTATACCTCCAACAATAAATTCACTATTAGTCTATAGTCATCATTGAAGAATTTATCAAAATCCACCAATCTAGTTTCATTTCAACCATAAAATAAACCACCTGTGATTTGGGATGACTACGTGTAAGCTACCATTCAGCAACTTCAACATTTTTTCTAAATTTACTTCAAGATATCCCTAATATTCGTGGTTTTCATGTCACTATTTTTTTTTGATAGAAAGCATGAGAATATGGTCTAAAACAATAATGGGTTTACCACACAAGCACTCTACATATGAAGATGGGTTTACCATGCAATAAATCTACATACGAAGATGGGTTTACCACACAAGCACTCTACATAAATATTTTTAAATCCTAAATAATATAATCCAAAATTTCTTTTCTATTAGCTTCCTTGGCATTGCAACCACTATATTAAAAAATATTATAGGGTTTCACTTGTTGCACATCTATGGTAATTCTTTACTTCAAGATATCCCTCATCTTCTTGGTTTTCATGTCACTATTTTGTTTGGATAGAAAGCATGAGAATATCCAATCTAAAATAAAGATGGGTTTACCACACAAGCACTCTACATATTCATTTGAAATATTCTTATCCTCAATAATCTAATCCAAAATTTCTTTTCAATTAGCTTCCTCGGCATTGCAACCACAATATTAAAAAATATTATGGGGTTGCACTTGTTGCATACCTGTGGAAATTATCTCTTTCACCCTATATCCATGGTGGTATTAAATTTTGTAATAAAGAATGGTTTCTTCCTCAATTTAAACAATGTTTTCCTCTCCATTATTATTACCACAAAAGTGTTATTTTGGGCCTATGATTCAGGATGACTATGTGTCAGCTGCCATTCATAAAATTCAACATTTTTTTTTTATATTTACTTCAAGATATCCCTCATCTTCTTGTTTTTCATGCCACTATTTTTTTTGGATATAAAGCATGAGAATATGGTCTAAAATGAAGATGGGTTTACCACACAAGCACTCTACATACAAATATGTGTTTACCACAAAAGCTCTCTACATATTCATTTGAAAGTTGTTTAAATCCTCAATAATCTAATCCAAAATTACTTTTCGATTCACTTCCTTGGCATTGCAACCACAATATTCAAAAATATTAGGGGGTTGTACTTGTTGCAAATCTGTGGTAATTATTTAATTCAATATATCCCTCATATTCTTGGTTTTCATGTCACTATTTTGTTTGGATAGAAAGCATGAGAATATGGTAATGGGTTTACCACACAAGTACTCTACATATTCGTTTGAAATCTATGTTTATCCTCAATAATCTAATCCAAAATTACTTTTTGATTACACGTCATACACCTCATAGGGTTCCGCTATCACCTCACCAACCATAATAACACATCCCAAACTATGCTTCCTACTACCATGTAGGCATAGTAAACACATAAATTGTTGTATGCATCGTATATGCTAGATGTGGAACGTAGTTCACCATTTAATTAATACTAACACTTCCCGAACTACCATAACTAGATGCCCTGATGTATGCATTAAATATTGATCTAGTTATGATGTAGTTAGGCTATGATGTGTTGTTACTCTCCTTTTCATTGGCGGTAGACTATTATAAATTTTTTATCTAAATGCGGGGAGGGTCCTAGTGTTTTTGGAAACCATGTATGTCATCTCTCCCATAAACTAAGGAATTTGTGACAAATGAATTTAATATTTTATTGAATTTTTTTTCAGGGATCATAAAGCCCACTAAATATGGTTGAAAAATGGACATTATGCATAGATGTTTCCTATTAACCCAATCCATGGAAAGCAGTGATTACATATGTGTTATGCAATATTGCGACGAACAAAGTCCTCCAAAGGAAAATGAATATACTTGGAAGAACAACAAATAATTAAGCATATTATATTGCATTGATAGAAGGCTTAGGAACAAATAGGGAGTATGGATCCAATGGAATTGTAGTTTTCACCAATTCTGAATTTGTGTGCAACCAAATGAAAGGCATGTACCAAGTTAAGAAGGAGAGGCTAAAACAACTACATGTAAAAGAAAACAATATTTTTAGACAATTTCAATCATTTAGTATCAGACATTGTGCAAATGTTAATAGGATGTCTAGTGATTTATTATATGGGGCAATGCCAATTCAATATTTGTGTGTCAAATATGAATTAATGTTAAGAAGTCACTCTCCATCAAAATATATTGATGGAAATTGTAAGATATCTTTGATATGTGTGTGTTTTTTAGTTATAAATGTGTCGCTTTTAATGACCATGTGTTTTTTTCAATTATATATCTAGTGTGCTCCCACTATGTAAGCATAACTTGGTGAATGTTATTTTTAGAAAATTTTGTACTTAATTTTCAAAATGTGCACGAGTTCAACAAATTTGTGTTTAAATATTCAAGTGAGTTTTACACATCAATTTGTGCTTCAAGTTTTGTGTTTTACATTTGTGTCCAAGTTGTTCTTCAACATTTGTGTAAATTACATCAATTTTTTGAATTCTTTCAATCTTTTTAAATAGTAATTTTAAAAAGAATTGTAATTGCATGAGGTAACTTTTTAAACATCATGTATCTATGTATATGTAGATATCCATATATATCATGGACTAGCCACATGATTCTTTGAGGTGAGCATCAATAGAGTCTCATGCATCTATGAGGGTGGTCGGGGGAAGGGAGGGGGGTCATGGATCAAATATAATATAAAATGAATTTGGGGATGTCTATTATGATCGTGGTACATTTATATTAAATGTTAAAGTTTTTAAATTATGTTTGAGGGTGGTGGGGGGGAGGGAGGTGGGTCATGGATCAAATATAATATAAAATGAATTCAAGGATGTCTATTATGATCATGGTACATTTATATTAAATGTGAAAGTTTTTAAATTATGTTTGAATATAATCATATGCATGTACATGTGTATTGGAATTGATTTTTTATAATTTAGCGAGTTAAATTAATTTTTTGATAAATTTCGTTTTTTTAGGAGTTGGGATGAAAAGAGTATCTACTCACTGAAAGGAGGGCCATGGTTCACACCATCGTGGTATCTCTCTCTCTCTCTCTCTCTCTATATATATATATATATATATAATCATATGTATGTACAGGTACATATATATATTTGAATTGATTAAAAATTCTATTTTTTTTATGAAGCTACCCTCTTGTTGCATGAGGGTGGTGGTGCACATTCCCCTGGTGGCTAATAAATTGGTGGCCATGTTGTTGCTTAACAATCTCAGTTGTGTGAGGGTGGTGGTACACATTCCTCTGGTGGAAAATCAATGGGTGGTCATGCTGGTGCTCAACCATCTCTGGGTAGGCATGATGGTGCTCCACCATCTCCAAGTGGTCATCAATATCAATGCTATTATCATGTTCATCATTTTGTTAAATTATATAATTTTTTTTTAATTTTTTTATGTTAAAAAAAATTTGTACATTTTTTCACATGTTTTTTATTTATATAATTTTATATATTGATGCAGAGGGTGAAAATATTGCTTGAAAAAGACGTAGGTGAAATCATGCAATTCAAGACGAAGGTTGTACACTAACTACAACTTATCCATCTAAAATTCAAGATGAATTACCTCGGGAAACAAACATCCAAAAATTTACATTACAAAGGTATGACGGTCTTTATTCAAAATTGAGGAAATATCTTGGGAGTTTAGAGCTCCCTGCAGAGAGTCGGGAAAGCTTAAAAATAGTTGTGCACCATCTAAGCACATTTGTAGATGTTTACAAGAAGCTTGGGCCAACCACGAATAGATTTGTAGAAATTATGAGGCATAGAAAGATAGCATTAATGGGTCTTGATATGTGGATCGGTGTTAAAAATAGGGTTACAAAAGAAATGGAAAAATCTATGTTTAGTTTCAAAATAGGGCCGAAAATAAAGTTATTAAAGGTGCAATATTTCAAGCACCCTAATATAGCCAACCATTTGTATGATAAGCACCTTGCATCCTATGGAAAGCTGCCATGGAATGATGAGGTTCCCATTTATTTTACAAAAATATTTTATGCATAATTCTTTTTGGGTATGAAACCCGATTATACTGACCTTCATTTTGAATTTTTTGGTCCTGGGAAAGGTCGATTATGTGACCATAAGGGCACGATGTGTGATACTGAGTTGCCTTGCCATGAGCCACCTTTGGTACACTGACCTCCTTGTGTGGAAACACTGTAGTCAGAGATGGATGCCACTTCTTAAATTAGTCAAGAAGCAAGGGATGCCATCATAGACAACGTTCACACTAGATTTGGTGGAATTGATCTTAGTCTGAATCGACAAAGAGCATGTACGTGATAATTTTTTATATAAAATAGATGGGGAGATAGATAACATGACTATTGAGGAGCTTAGAACATATGCAAAGGGTTTTCACAATGGTTGACAAGACTTAATTCTTCATGAGGAAGAGAGCATGGGATTGGTATGTGTTAATGGTTAGGGTGGATATTTTACTGTAATTTGTAATTTACGTATACATGTTTATATATATGTGTTAATCTAACATAAATGCATCATATGTTCACCATTTGCAGTTTAAATGCTTGTTGAACAAAAATTTTGATAATACCACGGTCAAAGGTTCAGGTTCTGGCAATCAAGATGATATTTTGGGAAATGTTAGTTTTTTAAAAGTTCATGATGTTTATGTACAATTATTATTCTATTATTATATCGGTATCATGAGGACATATTTTTAAAATAAATAATTATGTACACAAATATATAATTAAATGTTAACAAATTATGATTATGTTTGGCGTTTTCGAAATGGCGCCACCCTTTATTCCCTGTTAGAAGATCTGCCAAATATTCCATTGTCACAAGTATTCAATTTTTCACTTATGTTAAATTGTTATAAATTGAAGTGAAAGCTTCACTAAAAAAATGAGATAGATCAAGTTATTTTACAGTTTTAAATTTTTTGAATTTTAGGTTCGTGGAGATGATTTTTGTTCTCCAAGGGCTTTAGTGATGGAGTAAACGATGGGGATGGAGTCAAAGATGGGGATAGGAACATCCAAACAATTTGAAGAAGTCATATATAACAATTTTCTTAATAAATTGCATGAGTTTATGCATTTTCATTTGCAAAATTTTAAAATTTTAATATATAGACTTGTACATATATATTGTACAGTTTATCCAGGAGGATGTGATGTAGGGCGAACACCGGACGGGGATAATGGAGGGTGAAAACCATGAGGTATTACATGGAATTTATTTTTTATTTTTTATTTTATTTTTTTGTATGAAACTACATTCTCGTTTAATTTTATAACATTAAATTTTAATTTTAATGTACATAAATTTCATATATGTATATAGATGTAATTACACATGTTGTGCAGGGGCCCCATGATTCAGATGAGAGCACAAGGAGGCTGATGGAACATATATTTCAGCCAAATTCTATAAATTGATGCAACAATTTATTTTACAGTCTTTTTATATAGTACCTGTTATATTTACTTTTATTGAATGCTATAAATTTTGGACATATTTTAAATCTAGAACTCGTTAAATTCTGATTTAGTACATGTTAATTTTTGAGTTTATGTACATTTTTCATGGTGCAATTTGCATGATGCATGGTTTGATGCTTAAAAACTGGTTTTACATATTTAAGTTCATGAATATGTACCAATGATTCAAGTAAATTTGCATTTAGTTGGTACATGTTAGGTCCCTATATTACTAGTGTAGTCCCTTATTTTTGTTAGTGTAGCCCCCTTATTGTTATTGTTGTACCCCTGTAGCCCCCATATTGTTATTATTGTGCCCCATAAAATCCACTATTGTTATTATTGTTCCCTTACACTATTATTGTTAGGTCAGTTAGGATTTTATTGTGACCCCATGGACTCCTATATATAAAAGGGAGGTTTTTTCATTTGTATCATCCAATATTTTCTCATTTATGTAGTTTAAAGGAGGTTTCTCCCTCAAAGTGGTTGATTTCTAAGGTGTTGATCTCTCTTTTCTTCTATTTTTGGAGCTGGTTTCATAACATTTTGTATCAAAGCTTTTGATTCTAGGGTTTCGCTACGTCAAATAGGTCATCGTGAAATTTTTTCTACGAAGGTTCAGAAGCAAAACAAAAAAAAACCCATTTGCGAAGAAATCACGAGGAACGTCGTGTAAAAATTTTAGATCTTGGTTCGCAATATTTTTGGAGATATGATCTGTGGAAGTTAGGGTTTTTGCAGGATCCCGAATTTCATCTCAAATAGGTGACCTTGGGAAAACCATCACAACTTTTTCTCTCTGAGCATCAAACTGGAATTTCGTAAAAAGTAGCCAAAAGTACATGGATTGTAGTTTCCTGTGTATCAATTTCAGAGCCAAAGGAGGAAACAGTGACACATTGCATGCCGTACAAGTTCGATCTACTAAACCAGTCCATAATTAGGTCACTGTGGGAGATTAGGCATGAATTTTCCTTGAAGAATCCAAATCAGGTAAGACATGTGGCATTGGAAAGAAGATTCATAGGGCTAATAAAATACTAAAGATAAAATCTCATGGATCCGAAATTACAGAGATACATTAGTTTCAATATTGAGCTCCTCAAAAGCAGAAAAAGGTGTGTATTTTTTTTTCAAATTGCATAAGTCTTGTTTGAAAAATAAGTTTGAAGTGATTCCAAGAGAATATTGAAGCATAGATATCAGTATTGGGTTCTAAAATCCCCCCTAAAAATAATTCAACACCCATCAAGCCCTCATAAGGCTATACTATGACTCATGAACAGGGAGAAGTGCAACAAATTTCTCTCTCACAAAAATTAATCAAAAGGAAATGGATGGTTTGAAGAAAGGAATGAAAGCTAGAATGGAGGGTTTGAAGAAAGGCATGGACGCTACTATGAATGGCGTGGAAGCTAAGATGAACGACGTGGAAGCTAAGATGGATGGTTTATAGAATGGCATGGATGGCATGGAAGCTAAGATCGATGGTGTAGAAGAAAAAATGAAAGACAACATGGAAGACATGAAGAATGATCTAAAAGCATATATGGAAGGTTTGACAAAGTTGATACAAGAAATGATTCCTAATGGTGAAAAGATAGTAGAGGAAACTCACAATGAGAAAAAAAATAAATGTTAATCGTGATTTCATAAACTCTAATGTTGGATTGAGAACCCACCATATTCCAAAGATCAATATGAGGAAGTTTGATGGCAATGATCCTGTAACATGGATACTACATATGGAGCAATATTTTGATCTCAATAATGTGAAAAACACACAAAAGGTACACATTGCAACTTTATATTTAGAACAAAATACATTTGTATGGTATCGATGGCTTTTCTCCCGTAAAAAAATTGTCACTTTGTCAATTTTTACAGAGGAAATGATAGCTAATTATGAGGATACAAAGAGCAACACCTTCTTTAGCTAATTGATAAATCTCAAACAAAATGGTTCAGTGGTGGAACACATTGAGGAATTCTAAAAATTGAATATAAGGGTAACTGATATTCCAAAGGAACACATGATTGATGTCTTCATAGCGACTTTAAAGGATGAAATCCAACATGAGGTTCGCCTTTGGGAACCTGATTCATTAGAGAAGGCATTTAGGTTGGCAAGAAAAATTGAATGTAAAATTATGGCAACAAGGAAGCCTACCACTCACATCTATAAATATGGAAGTGTTGCTGCTCCTAGACTTCCACAACCTATAAGCTTGACACCACAACAATTAGAAGAAAAAAGAGAAAAAGGGTTTTTCTACAGTTGTGATAGAAAATACACTAAATGTCATAAGTGTTCTGAGAAGAAATTATTTTACATAGATTGGGAAGAGGAGAAATAAAATGAACAAGAAACTTCAAAAGAAGAGGATATACACTAAGAACCAACCCTAGAGAAAGAAGAAATGAATCCAACCATATCCTGTAATGCATTGGCAGGAATTACCACTCCTCAAACTCTCAATATAGAAGGACATATCAAGAAGAAAAAGGAAATAGTGTTGATTTATTCGGGTAGTACCCATAATTTTATTCATTGTAAAGTAGCTAAGGAATTAAATTGCTTCCTATACCCAACACTAGAGTGTCAAGTGATGGTTGCAAATGGAGGAACTATCAATTTCTCTAGAAAATGCCATAATATCATCCTAACCATGGGGGAATATGTATTGAATAGTCCAATGATTTCCATTCCAATGGGAGGTACTGATGTTGTACTAGGAGTACAACGGTTATAATATTGGGGACTATAGCTTTTAATTTTCAAGAACGTTTCTTGAAATTTTTTTCAGAAGGAAAGGAAGTTGAATTACTGGGTATCGCAAGGAAGCCGTGAAAGATAATAAGCTCTAATTTCATGACAAAACTTATGAATAAATAACAACAAGGCGTAATTACACAGTTATGCTCACTAGAAGTTCCAACATCAAAATCATCCATTTATCTAGATATCCAAAAAGTATTGGACAATCATTCTAACGTGTTTGAATATCCCAAAAGACTCCCACCTATTCGTGATCATGATCATGATATTCATTTGATTCCAGGAAGTTTTCCTCCAAACATCAGGCCTTATAGATATCCTTATGTCGAAAAAAGAAAAATTGAACGTATGATTGTAGAAATGTTAGAGGCTGGTATAATTCAACCTAGTCAAAGTTCTTTCTCTGCTCTAGTAGTATTGGTGCATAAGAAGGATGGATCATTCCGCATGTGTCCAGATTATAGGGAGCTCAATAAGCTCACTATTAAAGATAAATTTCCCATTTCTGTGATTGATGAATTATTGGATAAATTACATGGGGAAACTTATTTTACCAAGTTGGAACTTCATTCATGATATCATCAAATTAGAATGAAGACTGAATATATTCCGAAAATAACATTTCAAACTCATGAGGGTCATTATGAATTTTTGGTCATGCATTTTTTCCTTACCAATGTACCTTATACATTTCAAGGGTTGTTGAATTCCATTTTCAAACCCTTCCTTAGAAAATTTGTGTTAATATTTTTTTATGATATACTAATCTACAAAAGGTCTTGGAAGGACCATGTTCAACATGTTGACAAGGTGCTCAAACTATTGGAGGAGAAACAATTATATGCAAAAAGGTCCAAATGTTTCTTTGGAGTACAAGAGGTGGAATATCTGGGTCATATTGTATCTCATGAGGGTGTTAAGGTAGACCCTAAGAAAATTAAATCCATTAAGGAATGGAAAGTCCCCACAACCATAAAGCAGTTGCAAGGATTTCTCGGGTTAACAGGGTATTATCACAAGTTTGTTAAGAATTATCGGAGAATAGCAACACCTCTAACAACATTATTAAAGAAAGATGACTTTTCATGGACTCCTGAAGCAATTAAGGCCTTTGAACATCTTAAAGAGGAAATGTTCCTAGCACTGGTCTTAGCTAGCCAAACTTCACAAAAACCTTTATTGTGGAATGTGATGCCTCTGCAAATGGAATTGGTGTTTTTTTAATGCAATAAAGAAGACCCATTTATTTTGAAATTCGTCCAATCAAAGGAAAGTATTTACAGAAAGCTATTTATGAGAAGGAAATGTTCGCAATATTACATGCACTAAAGAAATGGCGACCTTACCTAATGGGAAGACACTTCAAGGTAAAAATTGATCATGATAGTCTTAAATACTTTTTGGAACAAAGACTATCTTCAGAAGAGAAACAAAAATGCGTCACAAACATGTTGGGTTATGACTTTGAAATCATCTACAAAAAAGGGAAGCTGAATGTTGTTGCAGATGCACTCTCAATAAAGGATGAAGAGGTGGAAGCATTGCTTTGTGCCATTTCTATTATCCAACCAGGTTGGATAATCGAAGCAACAAATGAATGGAATAATGACGAAGAAGTGTGGACACTCATTCAAAAGTTACAACAAGATCCTAGTACATCTGATACATTTAGTGGGAAAAATTATTCCTTATGGTACAAAGACCACTTATATCTTTGTAATAATTCCCAACTAAAACAAAATATTCTTTTGGAATTGCACACCTCTCCCCTAGGAGGACACTATTGTTATTATCGTGCCCTTACAATATTACTTTTAGTTCGGATAGAATTATATTGTGACCCCATGGACTCCTTTATATAAAAAAGAGGTTTTGTCATTTGTATCATCCAAGAATTGCTCATTTATGTAATGTAAAAGAGGTTTCCCCCTCGAATTGGTTGATTTATAAGGTGTTGATATCTATTTTCTTCTATTTTTGGAGTTGGTTTCATAACAGTACATTTTGCATTCAATCATGTTGTTATAATGTTAGTTGATGATTCTTATGTTTTGTTTAAAGTTGTTTTTCCACTTGTTATTTAAAATGAATATATTGAAATTTCAAATTACAAAACACATGGTACATTATGCATTTGAACATGAATTTCATAATTAGGTGTTGATGTCTATTAAAGGTGATACTTAACTTTTAATATAAAGTTGTAAATGAATGCATAAACATACTATAAAATTGCATTATAAAACATGACCATCCAATTCACATGATGCGAATGTGGATTGATGCTTTTAAAGGTTAAATACATATTTAAGTCCATGAATATGTAGCAATGAAAGTAAATTTTCATTTAATTCGTACATTTTGCATTTGAAACCATTATCATAATGTCAATATCCAATACATGTACATTTTGCATTCATGTATCTAGAAAGGTTATTATGGATCTATCAATCAAGATAGTTAAAAATTTTAATATAATGTTGTTCATGCACAAACATAATATAAAACATGACCATACAATTTACATGCTATGTATGTGGTTTGATGCTTTTAAAGATTTTACATATTTAAGTTCATGAATATGTTGCCATGAAAGTAAATTTGCATTAAATTGGTACACTTTGCATTCAATCATTCTTATTTAATGTTAGTAGTTGATTCTTAGGTTTTATTTAAAGTTATTTCAACGTTTCAATTTTGCATGATGTGAATATGGTTTGATGCTTTTAAAGGTTAAATACATATTTAAGTTCATGAACATGTAGCAATGAAAGTAAAATTTCATTTAATTCATACATTTTGCATTTGAAATAATTCTTATAATGTTAATATCCAATACATGTACAGTTTGCATTCATGTATCTAGAAAGTCTATTATGGATCTATCAGTCAAGGTAGTAAAAACTTTCAATATAAATCTGTTCATGCAAAAACATATTATAAAACATGACCATACAATTTGCATGATGTGCATGTGGTTTGATGCTTTTAAAGGTTTTACATATTTAAGTTTATGAATATGTTGCTATGAAGTAAATTTGCATTTAAATGATACATTTTGCATTCAATCATTTTTATTTAATGTTAATAGATTATTCTTAGGTTTTTTTAAATGTTATTTAAACGTTTCAAAAGTTATAATTTAAAATGAATCTATAAAAATTGCAACTTACAAAACATCCAGTACATTTTGCATTTGAACATGAATCTTATAATTAGGTACATAGATGTCTAAAAAAATCATAAAATTTTAAAATTGCATTAAAAAATATGGTATACAACATTTTGCATTAATGTATAAAAAGGCTACTATGGATGTCAGTTGATAGTTAACTTTTAATATAAAATTGTTTGAATATACACAAAAAAGTACTAGATAAAATTGCATTATAAAAGATGGCCCACAATTTTCATGATGTATAGTTTGATGCTTTTAAAGGTTTCACATATTTAAGTTCATGAATATGTAACAATGAAAGTAAATTTGCATTTAGTTGATTTGCATTTAGTTGGTAAATTTTGCATTCAATAATTCTTATAATTTGTTAGTATATGATTCTTAGGTTTTGTTTAAAGTTTTGTCAATTTATTTAAAATTTGAATCTATTAAAACTGGAAATTACAAAATATGGTACACATTTTGCATTTGAATGAATCTTATAATTTGTTGTAGATGTATAAAACAATCATAACTTAAAATTGCATTACAAAATATGCTAGATACATACATTTTGGATTCATGACATAGAATTAACTAATGTATTAAAAATTGCATTCATGTATGAAATCGTTTAAGACGAGAGAATGTATGTACATATAAATTACTTGTCATGCATGCAAACATAATATCAGTAGAATCGAATCATCAATACACTTGTACATAACATGAAATATACATATAAATTTGTAACTCAATACATTATTAAGAACATGTACAATTTAAGAATGCACAAAAAGAAAGGCTAAAAATACAGTACTTAAAATCTAAGTTCTCAAAGATAAATACAAGGAGAAGAATTGTTGGGTAGTTCAATTAAAAAAATTATAATGGAATGCCATCCTCAATGATCCATTCCTGTTCATCTTTTGACATTCTCCATTTCTTGACTTTCAATTTTTTGTTTGATTGAACTTCTATCAACTTTATGCGTGTTGCACACACCAACTAACTATATTGACAACTTATGACATCGAGTTGATAGTCTTGAAAGTAAAAATTACTCTCATTTTGATTATTTTGCTGGAAAAAATAACCTTTTAGTATAATAGACACTCTTTCATATATAAACTTGTTATCATCATAGTTTTCCATTAATTTCATATTTCGTTCAGTGCACCACATCAAATAATAATCAACATTTTCTAGGTTGTAAGCAAGTGAAAATACAACAAAAACATTTCCTGCATGTGAAAATTTAGATCATAACTAACATGAAAAATTAACTTTAAAATTAGCATGGACTTGATTTCATTATCTATTTCTAGATATCTATCATTTGAAAGCAATTGAAATGTTACCTTCTATAACAATATCATAAACTCGGTCACCTTCAAATGATACTATAGTCTCCTCTGGTTCCATCTCTTCGAAGTTTGCAACCGACATTTTCACCTTTGTATTTAGTCTTGTATGTTATCAAGATTTTACATACATATTTTTTTCACAAACATAATTGGATTGTGTGTCCTCTATGCAAACAGGACAAAAACAAGAATCTTTTCTTTTATTAAATGCAAACACATTTCAGTACTCCTTTATTTTAAGTGAATGCAATTCTCGATTCACTATTATTGTTTCAACTTCATATGCAATCGATCTATCTACATATTGAACTCCAATATGCCAAAAAAAACTATATGGAAAATTCAAATAAGAATATAAATATGTTATTTAAAATACAATTTATATATTAAAGATAATCATTGTAATAAATAATATTTAAAATTAGAAAATAATAAAAAATAGATCATATATTAAAGTTCTATATATATGCAAGTTAATTTGTATATAGTACATGTACCTTCATGCTTCCATTGATGGGTTAGTATCATGACTTAGTGCAACGATGCACCATTGAATAACTTGTTTAGTTGAGACAAGTTGGTCTGCAGATTGGTTCATTTGATATCTTCGAAGTGCTCATTTTATACATGCCCTTTCACCATAATGTTCTCCTTTTCCATGATTAGTCTCAAAGAAATTTCAACAATGTTTAATGTGGGTTTTAATATGAATACGACACAACCAAAAGAATGGCCGTGAAGATTTTAATTGACCACGCATCCATATCACCATATCCAATATTCATTAAATTTTATTCCACGACCTTTCAATGAGTCATAAATTTTATCGAAACAGTGTCGTACAAAATGTGTATCATGTGTACAATCATCACCGATACAAAATTGATATTCTTTAATAACATTTCGATTTTCACTGATGCTTTCTATATGATCAATATTTTTTTAGCATGTCTATATAGAATATGGACAAGCATAGAGACTTGGTCAGAATTATAGTAGTCACTCTATATTTCATTTTGTGTAACAAATGTGTAATTATTTGCAAAATCAACTATTGAAAAAATGGTCCCTAGTGGAAAAATTTCATTGGATTTTTTGAATTTCAAGTCATGCCATCAAGCTCTATGGGAATGCTTGGTGTATTTATAAATTTCTACCTCAAACTTCTTCAAAATTTATATCACAAAAATTTCTTCTTGTTGTAAATCAATCCTTTTAGTACTTGTAGTACTACTTGAACCAATCGATGTATGAATATATTCATATCTCTTCCATTTCACTTTTATGTTGGAAAATGATTGGTCATTTATATCAATAGGATATTTGTTGTGAAATAAAGTCAAATGTCACTAATGGTCACAATTTTTACCACCAACACATTTCTTTTGTTAAAATAATTCATGACTTTATCTTGCACATAGAATTTGGGATATAAAATCATGGATAGTGGAAGGAGGAGGTGAATTTTTCCAAAATGTTTTACCAAAATGAAGGAATATGTCATAAGATAGCTAAAATTCCACATGATAAGGACAAAAACAAGTGTCGTGTACAGTGATAAGTTTAACATACCATGGTTTTTGGTGCACAAAAGTATTGATTGAGACATTAATTCCACAATTAGCTTCTATGAACTTATTGAACAACTCTATTTGAGTGGTGTCCAAGATATGTTTTGCATGTTCTTCATACTGATTTCGTGTTATTCTTCACTGCATCACATCTCTTGCTTTTGGAGAAACACGTATATTTTTCATTCAATATTCATATATTATTTTTTTAACATCTTCTTCAAGTCTATCTTTGTATGGTTGTCTACAAATAACTGTCCAATAAGCGAGCTCATCATTTACATCTATTTTCAATCGAAATTTCCAATGTTTGTGCAATGTTTTTTGTGAGGTCCCTAATGCTTTTTCCATAGGTTTTACCAAACTATTTTCTTTAGTACTTGATGAAACCACTACCATTTGTATTGCTCTAAATACATTTATATCACTTTTCTTTCTAGATATTCCAGTTGATTTTAGAGCACTACTTATATTTTGCATCACATTTTCCTTCATTTTATAATCTTTCGTTGATTTTTGAATACCCAATAGAGTCATAGCGTCTTTTAATTTCTTTGATGTTAAGATATTTCTCAAAATTTAGGCTTGACCTACCACATTTTCATCTTTGGAGAACTTATCAATAATGAGTTTAGCACAATATTGTATAACATGGTCAGCTTTTTTATCTCCATATGTGTCAGTGTCAACATTTTCTAACATCTCATCATCGATATTGATTTCATCTATACATGTGATAATTAAATATACAAAATGGGTATAAATATTCAATAAATAATTAAAATAAAAAATAGAGTTTGAATGAAATTGAAATTAATAAATATGTATAATGTCAATAACACACATGACATATATATACATACCTCGTGATTCAATTTCTTCACTTGAATTTCTTTCAACAACTTCAACAACATCATCAATCATTGGTTCATTATCTTTTTCACTTTTTATTTCAAAATTTCCAATCTCATCATCAATGTTATGAGGAATATCTCTCTCTGTTTACATTGCAATTTTTTTTTTTTTAAATTAGTTAATCAAATAAAAATTAAGTTCACAATACACTCGTTAAATTTTAAATATCATTTATAATATTTACATTTGCATACATGCTTCAACTTCTAATTGAGGTTGATTTTCCCTTTCAATATTTGAGCGTTCTTCTTTCCATGTTTTGTAAAATTCTCTCATATTCTTTATTAGCCTCAAGGTTTTGTGTTCGGCCATATTTACTCTTACAATTTCTTTGATTTCCCATGATAATTTAGTCTACATAGATTTTTAAAATCCAACCCAAAAAATTCAATTTCAAAATCTTGCAAAAAAACCTACTTTCAAAATTTAGACAAAAACTCACTTTAAAAATTCATCACAAAAGACTTAACTTCAAAAAATTAAACTCACTTTAAAAAGTGAGCAAAAAAGACTTACTTCAGCCCAAAACACTTACTTTAAAAAAAAATCACTTTAAAAAGTCCGCTAAAAAAATGTCTTTTAAAAATGAAGCTCAAAAAATTTCCTTCAAAATCTTGCAAAAAAAACTCACTTCAAAATTTAGACAAAAAATCACTTAAAAAATGCATCACAAAATATTTAATTTAAAAAAAAAAAATCACTTTAGAAAGTATGACAAAAATAATTCTTTTAAAAATGAAACTCAAAAAATTTCATTATAAAATTCAACCTAAAAGACTTAGTTTGAAAATTCAGACAAAATGAAAAAATTATGTGCAAAATAATGATTCGGTTTCATTTATTTATAGAGTATTTACTTGATGGTTATTCGTAAAGTTTGTTGAGATTGCAACAAGATGATGAGCTTAGTGAAAAGAAGTCGCCTTCACTAAGTGGGCCCGCAGGCTATTTTTGGCGCAAAGTCTATTTTTAGACTATGTCTATTTTTAGACATGTCAATCATATTCTATGAGTTACAGGATGCTATTTGTGGATAGTTGAGTGAAGTTGGAAAAATAGATGGACTTATATTTTTTAGACATATTGGGCGGAATCTATTTTTATATTGCCGGTCTAAAAATAGATATATCGAATATTATTAGCTCTTAATAATATTTGGACTCTAAACATTATCTTATTCTCTTGAGAGCACTTTAGTTAAGTGCACCTGGTCTTAGCCTGGTACGACGAAGGAATTACGCTATTCTGAGGGTTAGTGGAGATATTTCATGGAGACTTGGAGTTAGAACTCATGTGACATAGTTTGGTGGAGTTGTAGAAGTAGTTGGTGGAGTTGTGTTAGGTTTTAACTCAGTTATACACGGTTGAGCTAGTTGTATCTAGTCTGTGATTGATACACTAGTGAGAGTGGTGTGAATTAATTATTAATTAATTCACTAATTATTAACTCATAAATCAGGCGGGAAAGATACATCGATTAACTACGGTCTGCATGGACAGTTTCAGTGGAGACCAGTGGAGAGGTAGGTGAAAGAGAAAGATGACTATCAGTTGTGACTATAGTGATGCATTGATTGCATCCAACACTCAGTGGAGATGCCAATGAGGATTGCACAGTGCAATTCAGGTGGATTCGAGTTCATTCAGATCCCTTCTTGAGCATGGATTGCGCAGTAGAGGCATGCTAGCAGGTGGCAGAGATCGGTGCATGGATTTGCTAGATCGGACCTGATTAGTGTGTAGCGATTGGATTATACTTAGAGCTTGTGATAAGCTTTATATTATGATTGTTACATGATCTCTATGACATATATTATATATAGATAGTTGGGGTTTTTAGCTTCACGCTTTCCCGTGAAAAACACTGTGTTAATGTGTGTGAATTTTTATGGTTTCATGTGTGCATTGCAATTGTGTTAATTTACGCATGCGATGATCAATGAGTGGAATAGATTCTGTATTGTGCATGAAGTCAAATAGTGTGTGATCGGGAGAATATTAGATATATAACACATTAGTTATATAATTTATACAAAGTTGTGAACAAGACTTGGACATTTTTAGAAGAAGTGCTCAGGATGAGTTTGGAGTTGTTGTAGAAGTTAAAGAAGAAGGCTTTAAAAAAATATGTGTCTGGATAATATGATGATTACCTAAGCAACATCAATATATTTCAGAACCTTGAAGGTTTGTGCTAACATATATATTTGAAAGTTTTTTACTAATTGGGGTTGTTTTTGTATAGATATATATCTATATAAGAAGGTTGAACATCTCAGAAGCATGCTTCAACGAGTGGATATATCTGATTAAGTTTATATGGAGAGATGAAGATTCTTGGAGTGGAAAGATGTTAGGTAGGACATATAGTCAGCCTGTGATGATGTCTAGATCCTGAAGTAGGGAGAGTATCGTTGGCCTTGTGGAGCTCCAACCTTGGATACAATACCTAGATCCCTCAGTTGGTGTTAGAGTTGAAGCATGATGGTACCTATAGTGGCTAAAGCTTGGAAAAAACCTTAGTCTCAACTGATTATATGCCTTGGTAAATTATCTAATTTGTAGCATTGCGTGTGCTGAGACTCTTCATAGAACATGTCAATTTGAGTTCATCCTTGTACTTATGTGTGAAAATCATGAATACCTTCGTAGTTAAGAGGGAGTGTTGAGAAATGTAACTAGTGTTGGTCTTGATAAGTGTATTTGAGTCATAATGTAATTTTCAAAATAAATAAAAAATATTTTTATTATATATATATGTATATATATATATATATATATATAAATATTAGCATGTGTTTCATGCTTTATATTTTTAGGTAAAGCCTCCATTGAAGGCTTCTAGGCTTGTTTCATTTTCATTATTTTAGAGACCCTTATTGGGCTTTCACATTCAAGTAATAATTTATTAATGAGTCAAAATTTACTATATTAGTCCCCTCCACCAAGTCATCCTGCTCACACTTCATGTCTGCCTCAAAGTACAACCTCCAACCACTATTTATAGCAATGAAATTCCACCTATTGTGAATTCTTTCTGTAATAATCAAGTGTAGAAAATATGTGAATAATTGAAGGAGTATATTATGCTTTTAAGATGAAAATAAGAAGGATGTGAAGTCAAGTAAAGAAGGAAGAACATATTATCAAGTTACAAGACTGAAATTTCTTTTTTTTTGTGCCACACATGAAAAAAAAATTGAAGCCTAATTACTGGGGTCAAAAATGCTAGCCGAAATTACAGAAGTGCAGTAGGATAAATTTCTTTTGGATCAATCAAAGAATTGATTTAGGTTTACTTCTCTTTGGTGATTTGAAAGAAGATTATGAAATGATAACTTGGTGGATGGAGGAGAGTCTGTGTCATGGTCAATTAGGTCCTGGATTTTCTCACTTTGACTTGGTTCTTTTAGTGGAAAGATTTTGATTAGGTTTTCCCCTTTATATGGATTTTTCCCAAGCTTGGACCCCATCTCTGGTGTTCTTTTTGTTTTTGTGATCTTCATAGTATTTTAAATTTTTATTGATTATTTGAACATAATAATAATGAAGGAAAACTGATAAGAAAAATATCATAAGAAAATGTCAAGAACAAAGAAATTAGTTAATTAAACAAGCCCTAATTGTTGCCTGGATTTTTCAACAAGGGGAAGGTGCAAGTAGTACCTCAATTTAGTGGCACTCCACTAGAAAATGAAAATGATCCTTGGGTTGGTTTTAAGAGACAATCAAGTGGAAAATTATAACATCTTCACCTCTATTGAAAATGTGAAAAAAATGTTGAGGAACCTAAGGTTTTGTGTGAACAATATAGTGACATGTTTGATGCGTGTGAAAATCCACATACCTTGTGATTCAGGGCGGGGGGGGGGGGGTGGAGCAATTGGATCCCCCGAGTTCTAGTGCACGAGCTTGGACACAATCTCTTCCTTAGAGAATGATTAGAAATGGTAAAATGTGATGTGTGAATTCCAGGTCTCTCCTATTTGTTTTGATGAGTTATGTGGTAGTATTCTTATCTACAAATAAGATAATAATAATAATAATAATAACAACAACGATGACAATGATAATAATAATAATAATAGTAATAATAATTCCTTTTCTTGCTGTAAGAATGCCATTAACCTTTCCAGTATGAATTTTGATTCCTCTATTTTTAGTCTCCTTAATAAAGGGCTTAATTTTTCCCTTGTCCCGAAGAAATTTCCCATTGATGACATTATTTGTAACATCAAGTATGACATTAAGGACCTTCCGGATAATGTCAAGGAAACTATTAGGGAAGATTGTGCTATTTTTATTAGGAAGGCCAAGCCTCCCAAAATAAACCTTAGCAAGCTTGAGTTTCTTGTCCTTAAATCCCTAAGGGATAACCCTGACATTGTTATCCTTAAGGCTGACAAAGGTGGTGCCATAGTCATTTTGGATAAGTCTGACTATGTCACCAAAATGATTGACTATCTTTCGAATAGTGGTATTTACATTAAGCTGAAAAATTACCCCATTAATTCGGTGTCTAAGGAGGTTTCCCTTTCCATTAAGTCACATTCATCCCTTAATCATCTCTCTAGAAATCTCATTGAGAGAAGCCCAATCACCCCCAGGATTAATGGCCTTCCTAAGATTCATAAAGTTTGGGCCCATTTAAGACCTATTGTTTACACAATAAGTAGACCCACTTATCTTCTTGCTAAATTCTTAGCCCAGAAGCTTAAGCCACTTATGGGTCTCACCGATTCCTATGTTAAGGACTCGACTTCCTTTATCAAAGAGTGGAAGGATATTAGGTTGGAACCTTGGGAGTTGTTAGTAAGTTTTTATGTTGTATCATTATTTACCAAAATCCCCATCCATGAAGCTATTTATTTCATTAATATAATCTTAGACCAGAACACGGATAATTAGTTGGCCTCTACCTCACCTCAACTTTCTTTAGTTTCCAAGGTGAGTTCTATGAGCAAGCATGCGATGTTGTTATGGGTTCCCCTCTCTTCTCTATAGTTGATAATTTATTTATGGAATATTTTGAAACCAAGGCCTTGTCATCAACTCAATTTCACCCTAAAAAGTGGAAGAGGTTCATGGATGATACTTGTGTCATTTGGCCCCATGGTTGGGAGAAATTAGATTTTTTTCTGAGCCACCTGAACTCCCAGTCAGATTCCATTAAATTCACAATGGAAGTAGAAGTGGATGGGTACCTCCCCTTCTTATACATCATTCTTTCTAGAAATGATGATGGTTATAGTATCTTCATGCTAGTTACCATTATTTTCCTGCCCAAAAATTTGGTGTTCTTTGCACTCTTGCTACCCGTGCTCTTAGAATATCTGACAACAACCACTTGGAGTCGAAGAAATCCCATCTCCTTGATGTCTTTGAAAATAATTGATACAAGAGATCACAAGGACTTAAAGCCTTTAAAAAATCATATAAAGGGTTAAGAGACAAATCTACTCAGGTGGATCCTATGTCCAAGGTTCATCTCCCATTTATCCAAGGGAAAACGAATAAAATTACTCATTTCCTTAGAAGGAATAATGTCTCCTCATCATTCAAACCTCTTCGTACTATTAGGAGTTCTATCGGATCTGTAAAGGACCTTGTTGACCCTAAGGACATGAAAGGTGTCTACATGATTCCTTGTTCCTATGGTATTCCCTATATTGGAGAAACAAGGAGATCAATTAAAAATTTAAACCAAGAGCATGTTGCAGACATTAGACACAATCAGTCCCGCACATCAGCTCTTGTTTAACACGCGGAAAAATATTGTCACCATGTCTGCATTGAGGAATCCAAGGTAATTGTTATGGTTGACCACTTCCACCATAGGAAGCTTCGGGAGGCTATTGAGATTGAAAGCCATGCTAAGAATCTCAATAGGGATGATGGCTGAAAATTGAGTAAGAGTTGGACCCCATCTCCCTCGATATGATTCTTTCCCCTGTTGTGTCCTTTGCTTCCTTAGGTATCTGTAGGATTTTTCTTTTGTTTATTTACCTTATTCTTCCTATTCTTTTATAAAAAAATTCCCTTGTTCCTTGTTTAATTTTTCCTCCTTCCTTTTAGATTTTTTCCCCGGTCTTTGGTATTTATTTTCTTGGTCTTAGCTTTGTCTCGTATTTATATTAGTATTTATTTTCTTGGTATTTGTCCCTTATTAATATTATTATAATATATAATTCCCTCTTATATTTTAAAATATTTTATTCCCTTTAATTTAATTAAAATATTTATTAAAGTAATTAAAATATTTATATATATTTATTAAAATATTTATATTTACTAAAATATTTTAAATAGTTTAATTGTTTAGTAAAATAATTTTAATAATCAGAATATTTATTAAAATAATATTTAACCCTTTTATTAATTATTAATAAAAAATTTATTAACTAACTAAATAACAACTAGTTTTTAACGACTAGATTCGGGCAATGATGCATCCTTACTATTTATTATGATTATCGATCAAGCTTTTCTCGCCTTGTCCTGAGGATCAACCACATTAGATGGTTTGAAACTTCGACCAATTCATAATAATGTGATTAATATGAAAGACATTTATCTACTATATGATGACAATATGGCCCGTGGTCGTGTTTTAAATTTTTTCTTTTGGTCTGAAGAATCTGTCTCTGAGGCTGGATTTTGTCTCCAAAGTGATATAAGGATGACTCTCAATGACTAGTGTGAAGCTCCAGGTAAAGGAGGGTCACTCCATTTAATAGTGTCCAATGCTTGTCACTTGTTGACTGATGGCTTTCCTCGTGTGGCATATGATCCACCTCCCTATGGCGGATGTGTTGGCCTAAAGCCTTGGATTTTGGATTTTTCCTGGGCTCCTCTTATAGTAATTTAATGCTTAATAGGTTCTCCTTGTCTATGTCATAATTGAGGAATATGTGTCTGGTTCAGTTAATATTTCAGTCTCTATATGGTGGCAAAGCTCGAGATGCTCTTCCTCTCTCTAGCCAACTAGATGTGTATGATGTACTCTTGTTTCTTAAAGTAATATAGGTATTCTAATTTACAATAATAATAATAATAGATACATTTATACCGGATGCGGGTGATTAACATAGGAAACAAGAGGAAGCCAGACGGCAATAAGGTTTGTAGCTGGCCTCATCGCATGGCAAACGTCTGGCGACTGTACTCAGGCGTGAAACATTTAAGTCGAAACTTAATGAGCGCGATTAACAAGTCTCCAAACGCAATTCGAGAGAATTCCACGCAGGGTAACAAAGATCTGGTCATTACTCCATCCATGGCGCAGTTAATTTGCTAGGACGGCAACAGCTTCGAGGCTTTTGATTGCAGAATGGAGAGAGAGCAGGCTTATAGCAGTTTCCCTCGGCCTTCTGCTGTGTATTGTTCGCCCACTGTGAGGCTCCCCTCCGAGAGAACCGTCACTGGCAAGCGCACCAATCTTCATGGTTGCATTGTCTTGGACGACAATGTTCATTTCTCCATTGCAGGTAACTGTATGCATCAGTCCGGGATTTGGCTTGAGAACCTGCTCAGCTTCCCCATAGCTCCCACGCGCTCTCACTCCACCAACGCTCAGCTTGGTTCTCCGCATTTCCCAAGCTTCTCTGCTACGATTGACAGCATGCCTCGTTTAAGGCACATAATGCGATGCCGTCGGGGTCCTTCTAGGAGGGCTTACAGGTGCTCCTCCCCGTCTTCTAGCACCTCGGCTGCGGATTTTACTGGCTCGGCCAGCACTTCTCACGCTGTTCGTGGGCGTATTCTAAGGTCTGAGAGCTGGAACACCATCGGCCAGAATGCTCCGGCTCACTCTCAAACCCGGCATTTTGTGTTTCAAAGTGCTTTGAATCGCCCATGTATTACAGCCACTGTCACCATAGTGTTCCGAGAAACCCTGTATGATGATGGGAGGGCTGGTCTTGGGATGCAGGTTGATGAAGAGCGGGTCAGTCTTGATGGGCAGCATGATGAAGAAATGCCGGCACGGAACAGAGCCAGCATCGAGGATGTTGATGAACAGGGCATTGGAGTGAATATGGATATCGAGATGGTTCAGGAAGAGCAGCAGAATGCAATTCAAGACCGGGGTCATGCAAACGCTACGCACCAGCAACATCCGGGCGATGGACTGGGCACCCCTGCTGCTAACAAGATCATTCACACAACTGCGGACCTCTACAATTCTGATGGAGAACCTGATGAGTTTGGGTGCAGAGTCGAGGAAGTGGAACCGGACGAGTGATCTTGCTCAGGACCAGGTTTTTGTTTTTTTGCTATGGCACTGTTTTAAGTTTGCAATTTGTCTCTGTATGGTTCTAGACTTAAACATTGCCCCTGTGTGGGTCTTTTTGATGGAACTTGGTTTGCACTGGTTTCCCTCAACGGGCAGTGCCAAGTTTTTTGACTTTCTGATCTACAGGCCTACTCAGGCCTTGTTCTGGTTTACTCCTGATGTACATACCGGTTACTGATTATCAATAGATTAAACATATTTAGAAAAAAAAATAATAGATACATTTATAATTGCACCAATATTCTCTCTCCAACCTAGTATGGAAGAGATATCGTAATGTCATGTTATGTCTTGCTATGTTACACGATGTAATATAATGTAGTGTAATGTTATTTATTGTCTATTAGATGATTAAAATTATATAAATAAAAATAATAATCATAATTAATAATTATAATTTCAGGTTGATAATTAAAATAAAAAATTTAAAAATAAAATTTGATCTAAGCTCCATTTTCCTGAAATCTATATTAGCTCCATTTTCTTATTTTTAAATTTATATCACTTTTGAATTTATATGAATTTTTATTAATTCAATTTTGAATTTATATGAATTTTATATTTTTTTTGGGGTAGTTCAGGTAAACTTGACTTAGTCAAGTTATTGAGAGTTTTTGAACTCTAGGTTTATGAGAACCCATGGTAATGATCCATGATATTCATGAAAAATATAGCCTATTTAAAGGGGTACAAACTCTAGGTAAATGTGTCCTTGGTGTCGTTGGACGAAAAAACAAAATTTATAACTGATGTTTTGTGTTTTGGTGGGTAATATTTTAAAAATTAATAAAATTATTTTTCACATATCATATATGTAAATATGAAAATTAAATCATTTTAACTTTATACTTTATTTATAGAAATTAAACCAGCTTAGATCCATCTTATCTCTAGACTTATCATGCGCTAAGAGGGATCAAATATCTCAAGGTGCAAGCCTTTACTCAAGTTTTGCACTCAAAAAAGAGGTTTTCAACTCAAGAGATTTGATCCCTCTCGACACTTGGTAGGTCCAAAGTTAAGATGGATCTAGGCTAGTTTAATTAGTTCATATGAATTTTTTAATTTTGGCAATTTGAGATGTATGATGAAGTAAGTGTTTTGATTCTTATTATGGATTTATGACTATAGAAATTTACCAACCATTTAATTTGTATGGATGTGCTAGTTATTTTAATGTTAAATGTTTTTTCTTTTCTTTTTTACATTTAAATATTAATGTTTTTAATAATATAAAATTATTTAATATTATGTTTAATTGTCTTAAGAGATGTGTTTTTATTGTCATAAATAATAGTAAAATAATATATATTTAAATAATTTTCAAAATTATTACTAAATCAATCAAATTCATCTTAATTTGAATTTCATTAAGTGTAACTCTTCTCAAAGTGTTGTCATTACTAGTCATTATGAACCAAGACCACCTGCAAGATCATACTAACCTTGATATGGGTGATTATATGAAGGGAGTTAAGGATAATCACCTCAATCTATGAAGGCATTCATTGATTTTAGTTTCAATTCACACTCATAATTTTAGTTTAGCTCACACTCATAATTATGGTTCACCTCAGAAGTATTGCCTTGTAATGATATTGTGTTGGTCTCGAATTAATGGTGGGCTTTCTTAAAATTTTTTATTATCTCACACTCATAATTATGGTTTAGCTTGAAAGTATTGCCTTGCAATGATATTGTGGTGGTCTTGAATTAATGGTGGGTTTTCTTCAAAAAGCACAGTTGTTGTGCATAAATTCAATTTCTTTTCATATCTAGGTAAGTTTCCATTATTTCTTTTAGCTCCTCCATTCCTTTCTACATCAGTGTTTGATCTTTTTTTACTAACTGGGCAACCTCCCCTTTTCAATTTCGCTAGTCTAACCTTATACAAACCACCTTCCTCTATTTAGACTGAGTGTATCTAATAATGATAGGATTGACTATCCCAAGCTATACCTATCTACTTCCCTAGCCAATGGTGTCTATTAAGTTTGTTTTCTCTATGGATTCCTTCCTTGCACACACTTTCCCATTCCATCAGTTCCTCATTCCAATTCCCAACATGTTGCATCCAAGAAATTCACATGGTTATCAAAAAAGGCATGGTCAAGTCCACTACCCCACTCAAAATCCTAGGCCCATGTAGAGGCCTTAGTTGCACAGTACTAAGAGCACACCTCTAGAGTTGCAAAAATGAAATTAATGTAGCAAGAAATGAAGAAAGGGTGGAAAGATGCTTCCTATCAGACATAGAGGTAGAAGAAAATATAGGACAATTATTCCAGATCTAGAAAACACACACATGAGACAAAAACGATATATGAAAACTATTGACCTCTACTACATATCAAATCTATCATGGTTAAGGTCATTGTAGAGATAAAAAAAGCACAACGATTAATTATACTATGTATAAATTCTCTAAATATTCTATATGACAAAGCTAAATCATGAGGTGACCATCCTTGCCAAGAAAGAAAAAAACCTTGAATCCTTAGACAATGATGTACAAAAGGCTAAACCTTTAGCCCAACAAAAAGGTTCTCCCCTAAATTAATTTGTTGAAATATCTAATTTCATTTTTACATATTAGACTAGGCTATCCACCCTCCTTATTATTGTAGGTTTTAACCCTGTACAAAAATTACCTGCAGATGAATTCTTTAAAACAAAAACAAATGATGGAGAGAGCATAAAACATAAAACAAATATACATAGAGATTTTCCCCTGGATCCCAAAAATGGGACTACCAGATTGATTTTTCATTATATTCCTTTCAATGTTACAACACACACACACACACACACACACACACACACACACATATATACATGTCAAAGCATTCATAAACCCCAATCCATTAACCCTGGATAAGAACATAACCGCAGTTCCCTTGATTGGATCTACAAAATACCATGGAAATAAAACCATCATGCCCAAAACCATGTGCAAAACACATGCAAAAAACCATAGGTAGGCCTGCCCACCTAATATAGGGTGAAAAAAATATTTCTGAGGGCGCTTCCCCAGACCCCATGCAGGGGGGCTACTGCCCCCCTCTGATCCCTCTGCGCGTGTGACTAGTCATGGAAAGAATATAACACACACCCAACATTCTCACACTTGTTGTTTCCTTTTCCACATAGGGGGTCACATGAGAGCTCAATCATTGGTCCAACCCTAGAACACCCGTTTTTTCTCTACACCAAGAAAATTTCTCAGTGCTCACAGAATTTTTCAATGCATCTGCAATATTATTCAAAGTTTCCACCTTTACCATAAACACATTTTTGTCATCAACCATATCCCTCACAAAGTGGTACTGAATATCAATGTGTTTTTTATTTTAATGATAAGAAGGGTTCTTTGCCAATAAAATTTCACTTTGGTTGTCATGGTATATCCTTATAGCTCGTTGTACCAACCCCATACTGGAAAAAAATATTTGCAACCAAACTTCTTCCTTGCTTGCATGAGTGTTTGCCATGTATTTAGCCTCTATAGTTGAGAGATCCACTATAGAATATATTTTTTTCATCCAACTGAATTCTCCTCCAAATAGGTTAAAGACATACCCACTTGTAGAAATTCTCTTATCTAGATCTCTAGCCCAGTCTGCATCAACAAAGCCATAGATGTCCAAAACTCTATCCAATCTTGGTTGTCCTTGGTAGCATAAACCATAATCACTAGTGTCATGCAAATATCTGAAAACCCGCTTCAGTGTCGTCCAATTCTCCTTCCCTGGTTTTGACATAAACCTACTAAATAATCCCACTGCATGTGAAATGTCTGGTCTAGTACATACCATTGCATACATCAGGCTACCCACTTCACTTGCATCTGGAACACGAGGCATGTCCTCTTCCTCTTCTTGTGTCTTGGGACACTATTTAACATATAAATTTACACCTACAGGAATAGGAACCTTCACCAGTTTACTATCCTGCATATTAAACCTCTGCAATATTGTCTCAACATACTTCCTCTGGTTTAACCAGAGCTTCCTCTTTGCTTGGTGTTATTTAATTTCCATGCCCAAAATATAGTTTGTAGCACCAAAATCCTTCATGTCGAATTTGGAGGAAAATTGGGTCTTCAAATCTTGGATAATTTCTTTGTCATTTCCAATCAGCAACATATCATGCACATACAAGACCAAATAAATAACATGGTCAAAAATTAATCTAAAATACACACAGTGATCCACTTTTCTTTTGGTGAAGCCAAGTCCTCGTATATATGTATCAAAATTTTGATACTACATCCTTGGTGACTATTTTAACCCATACAAAGAATTTTTTAACGTGCATATCATTTCTTTCTTACCCTTCACTGCAAAGCCTTGAGGTTGCTTCATGTAGATCTCCTCTTCCATATCCCCGTGGAGAAATATTGTCTTCACATCCATCTATTCTACCTCAAAATCAAATTCAACAACAACAAATAAAAGTAATATAATAGAAGTTACCTTGGAAACATGAGAAAAAATATCACCAAAATCAATTCCCGACACTTGGGAATAAACTTTTTATACCAACCGAGCTTTGTATTTCTCCACCTTGCCTTCTGCATCCATATTCTTCTTAAATACCCATTTTCTACAAATGGCTTTCGTTCGAGCCGAAAATTCCACTAGATCCCATGCCTCATTTTTGTGCAAGGATGCCATTTCATCAACCGTGGCCTCCTTCTAGAGTTTTCCATCATTTGAATCCACTGCCTCCCTGATAGTTCTGGGATCATCATCAGTGATAAATAAATAAAGATTTGAACATAAAGCATATGGATTATACCTTTCTATCTTCCTTCTTTCTCGAACTGATATTCTCAAAGCTGGAGTTAGAGGCTCTTCCTCTTTTAATTCTTGTTTTGTTGTAGAGTCTGATTCTTTCTCCTTTATATCAAACTCTATCTTCTCAGGTTACTTTGGTATGAATTCATGTTTAATAACATCTTTTACCTTTGTAAACACCACATCTCAGTTGTACATAACCTTCCTTGTTTCTAGGTTCCAAATATTATAACCTTTTAAACCATGCTTATACCTAATAAAGATTCACCTTTTAGATTTACTATCCAACTTGGTTATTTTCTCGTTTGGAACATGTACATATGCATCAGATCAAAATACCCTCAGAGGTGAAAGAGAGGGTTTCTTACCAGTCCATACCTCATGTGGAGTCTTATTCTCCAAGACTAATGAAGGTGATCAATTAACCAGGTAACATACAGTCTCCACTGCCTCTACCTAGAATTCTTGTCCTAACTTGGCACCATTGAGAATGCTTCTTGCATTTTCCATCAACGTCATGTTAATTCTTTCTGCAACTATGTTTTTTTGAGGTGTGTATGAAGTAGTCTTATGTCATGCTATACCACACTTCTTACATAACTCTTCAAATTCCTTCTTGCAGAACTCTACATCATAATTTGTCCTCAACACCTTTATCTTCTTCTCTGTCTAGTTTTCCACCAGAGCCTTAAATTCGTTAAATATGTCAAAGAATTCAGATTTCTTCCTGAGGAAATATATCCATGTATTCATTGAGAAGTCATTTATAAATGAAACATATTACACAAAATTACCCAATGATGAAACCGACATAGGTCCAAACACATCACTGTCCATAATCTCTAATATCCCTTTCGCCCTCTTAGCACCAGAGGGGAAACTAACATGATTTTGCTTCCCATATACAAAATGTTCACAAAAATCGAAATCCAAAGAGAAACTATACATACCTTCTACCATACCATTACCATGTAGTATTCAAAGGCCCTTACCTCCAATATTTCCAAGCCTTTTATGCCACAACATGGTCTTTTCTCCATAGATCACAAGGTTTTCAGTTCCACTTTCAGGAACCACAGAACTGTTGTTACCATCGATCAAAGTGCTACCCAAAATCTTGTACAAAGTTCCAATATGAACTCACTGCATCAATACCAGTGCTCCCAAAACCATCTTGCAGGTATCCTTACCGAACACTTTTTTTACACCTGTATCATCCATCTTGCTTACAAAAATCATATTTCTAGCCAATGCAGGAATATGCAGAACACTAGGAAGTGTTCTAATCCTTCCACCTTGCAATGAAAATTTGGATTTTGCCGCGTCCGACGATTCTGGCCTTCCTTTCATACCCTAAGAAGACATCACCACCATCATATTTCTCATACTTGCATAACCACTCCCTATGGGGAGTGAAGTGAAAGGATTCACCTTATTCAATCAACCATGCCCTATGATAATACATGTTTACTTGAAAAAGAAACCAAGTACACATCCCCACCTTCATCTAAGGTGGTTTTTTTCTTTGCAGAAGGAGCATCATCAGATCCCTTTCCTTTCTCAGGAGCTTTAGATCTATAGTCCTTTTTGAAGTGACCTTCCTTTCCGCATTTCCATCACACCTTTACTCTAAATCTAGATCTTCCACTCGAGGAATTATTTTTGTTTCTATTCTGGGACCATCCTTGTACAGAGAAGACATCTCCATTCTATCCCTCCATATTTTTCCATATCATCTCCTCTAATAGCAAGGATGAGACTATTTCATCAAACTTCAAGGTAGTTTATTGATACCTATTGCAACTAGACTATCCCACAAATCCGGTGTAGAACACAATAAACTAACGCACTTATCGTTATCTGATATTTTAATATCAAAAGATAAAAACTAGCTTACCACAGTATTAAAGGTGTTTAAATTCTCTATCACTGAGTCTCCATCCTTCATCCTTAGGTTATAAAACTTTTTCTGTAGGAAAAATTTGTTCACCAGAGACTTAGACTAGTACAAAGTACCTAACTTGTCTCACAAAGCCTTCATCATAGCTTCTCCTAATACATTTAACAATACTGGATCTGAGATACAAAACTGTATTGTGCTCTTTGCTTTCTGATCCAACTTCACCCAATATTCATCTGACATTGCCATTGTTTAGTACCCGAATCTATCGCGATCCACTGATTTTTATCCATGAGCAGATCTTTCATATTGAGCTTCCACATCTCAAAAATCTGGCCATTAAATTTCTTGATCTCTATCTTTCCACTGGTCACCATCTTCTTTCACCACGAGAATCGATCCTGCAGATCTCCCACTAAACAGCGTCTACCACAGGCCCGAGCAAAACCCCTCAGCAGAAAAAGGCGTCCCCTTGAAGACGAGACAATTCTAATACCAAATGTAGGTTTTAACCCTATACAGAAATTATGTGCAAATGAATTCTTTAAAACGGGAAATAAACAATGGTGAGAGAATAAAACATAAAACAAATATACACAAATATTTTCCCCTAGATCCCAAAATCAAGACTACCAGAGCAATTTTTCTTTATATTACTTTCAATGTTACAATACATATATATACATGTCGAAACATTCATAAACCCCAATCCATTAACCTTGGATTAGAACATAACCGTAGTCCCCTTGACCACATCTACAAAATACCATGGACGGAAAACCATCATGCCCAAAACCATGTGCAAAACCCATGCACAAAACCATACGTAGGTCCTCCCAACAAATTTAGGGTCCAAAAAAAATTGCTAGGGGCGCTGCCCCAGACCCTGTGCAGGGGGGCTACCACCCCCTGCAAACCCCATGATAGGGGGGTTGTGTCCCCCTGTGACCACCCTAATTGCACCCCACACAACAAACAAAGGGGGCTAACGCCCACCCGCGTGTGTGATTATTTGTGGAAAGAATATAACACACACCCGAGAATTAGATCTAGAATTAGGTTATTTAGTATATTTATTGATAGTCATATATTATATGCCTTATATTTTTTTGTTATCCTAGTTAAACTAATAATTTTAACAAGGAAATTACATATGTGCTACTAGTTTGGTTTCTCTAATAATAGGTAAATAGCTACCATATTGCTATTTTTTTTGTTTAAAGCATTGAAAATGTACAAATAACTTTAAAAAATATTAAATAAATAAAAATTCAAATGCAAAATTTAAATTCTTACATTTCAAAATTCATTTATACAGTGAAAATAATGCTCTTAGATAAATCAAATTTAGTAATGACAAAATATATACGACGTAAAAGTGACATGCATTACATGTTCATCATAGTTAAGTAATTAAAAAATATACATGGTACCTAATGTCATAAAAAATCTTAATGTTTTAAATAAAATAAATTTTATAAGATTAACAATATTTTGTTTTTACAATCCCAAAACACAAGTTTAACATTTTACACTTTCCTTTCTAAATATTGTATCCGTTTTATCTATTCATTTATTTATAAGTAATAAATTTCATACATAAATGTTTGTGTGGAGATACATACATGCATGATGCTTATATAAACTTATGCATGATACATATATAAACATTAAGGGTAAGTTAATATTGTAGTAAATGGATACTCTTTGTGGGCACAAATATTATAAGGACTTCATAATATTTTTACCATGATCCACGGTGTCTGGTGGGATAATGTCTATAGGGATTTCTCCTATTCTAAATTGAAAAGTTTTGGATCAATGGGAATTATAACTTTCTATATTATTGGATTATGGCAACTAGATGGAACTTTGCCACAAGAATAGGTGACTCTCTAACTTGATCTTTCATAGTTAATTAGCTAACTCCATCATGAGGATAAGTTTTCACATGGACATAAAAACCCTATATCTTCATAAATACAAAATATGTCCCACTTTGGAGAGGTATTTTTCTTGAGAACTTAATTTATTTTATACAAAACAAATTGGTAATTCCAAACTAGCCAAAATGTAGACATAGTGAAGCTAGCTTAATGAACACTAAAGTTTTGAATTGTGTTCCTCTATTCCTTTGGAGGTATTATGAGGAATTATAGTCTTAAGAAGGAGAAAAAGGCCTATGTGATTCACGAGATTTTTACCCCTTGCCTCTATTTAATTAAATAATGTTTTTTCATTCACACAACTTCTCTAATGCATCTTATCATGTAGTGATTCACCTTTGCAATAAACCTTCACATTCTCCATGCATATATGATGTTTTGAAGTGTGGTATGGTCCACTAATGTGGTTTTCCTAATATAATCATGAAATATGTCAATCCATTTTCCTTCATCCTAATTTGCTCTAGAAAATTATTGGTTTCACTCATATATTTTTTTCCACAAGAGCATAGAATTGAATGATCCTTACTATTTCCCAGGATATATTATATTGTTGGTAGAGTCGGGCATGCTATTTAATGTGTTAAAAGGAGAGAAGGGCATGTTATTTTATGTTTTGGGCTCTTTAATCCATTGTTCCATAGATGTAAGGAAATATATTATTTTTTTACATCAGTACTTTGTTGCATATGGAAAACATTCTTCTAAGCTCTTTGCAAAGGTTTCCTCATTTTTCCTTTCCTTGAGGAAATTCCTTTTAGAAACTCTTGAGTGATGTTCCACCTCTTGATCATTGTGTGATGCAGGAGCATTAGACGAAGAGGAAAATATTTTGTATTGAAACTTAAGGGTTTTTAAGATTTTAGAAGAGCTAGATTTTTATAAATGATTTGAGTGGGTTTGATGTATTTTTAATTAAATATTGTAAATAATTGAGAATAGGAGAGGATTGGTCAGTTGAGGATGTAAAGGGATGAGAGATTTTTCTAAATATTAATTTAGAAATTAGTTTCATAAATTTTGGGTGAGAGAGGATCCTTAGGGATTCAAGAGTGATTTTAGGATTTGTTGAGATATTTGGGGGTTTGTTGAGTGATTAAGGGGATTTGAAACATTAATTGGTTTAATTAAAATTGTATAAATTAATATGCCTCAAAGGCATTGACATAAGAGAGAGTGTGAGTGAGGAATAGAGGAGAGAGTAGGGGTTCTACTTGGGAGCCTTCGGGCAGTTTGTAAAAGGGCCAATGATTTGGAAATCCGGCCAAGAAAGGAGATTTATGTAAGTATTGTGATTATTAATGCAGAAATTGATTTTCTGAAGTTTATGCCCATTATTGAGTTTGCATAGAATTGAATTTGGTGTTCAATGTATGAAGGGAATTCGATTCTTCTTGAATTTTGTAGTTATCATTATTGTAGAATTTTATTTAGTCCACATTGAAAAAGTTCAACTTTTCGAAGTCCATTTAATACTCTTGATAAATCGATCTAATCGATTATCTTTGATTGTTGGTGGCCGAGGGCGTTCTCCCCTTGGAGTTCTATTGGATTATATCCATGGATTAATGTATTCGATCTGTATTTTGTGGTAAACCCATTATATAAAACTTTGTTTCTCTTGAATTCGTTTGCATGATAACAAAATTTATGCAGGGATTCTTGTGTGAGGTCGAGAAAAGATTTGATTCTATAAAACTAGAATCATTGAGTTGATGTTGAATGCGTTAAGGTTTCAACGGCGTTAATAGAATCGGTCTTTCGATGAAGAAATGCAGGTTGGCATCAGTTTAGTGAATATACATTGATCTGTTGATGAATCGATAGATGTGCAATCGATTCCCAATAGTCCAGACAGAGGAGACTAGATTTAAAGGTTCGATTTTGGTATATAAGATATACTATAGTGAATTGACATTTGAAATTGCAGATAAGGGATGCAATTCAACTTATTCTGAGTTGATTCTGGCAAGTCATTGTAATTGTAACTGGGAACGCAGAAGAAATCATATTAAATCCTTTGAGTTAAATCTAGATCTGTTTATGCAAGTGCTGGATACCTGACATCGATTCCAATTATTAATGCAGAGGAAGGCGCTAAGAAAGGGAAGAATTAACCAGCAACTGGAGCAGATCCAGAATTGCCAGATGGGTTCGATGGGTAACTGAAGTCAATTTTTATTAAATTCATTTTGGATCCAAATCGAAATGAGGATCAGAAGCTTGGCAATGGAATCAAATGCTGAAGGAGTCAAACGTTGATTAAAATTGGGTGTAAACATTGAACTGGAGCGGCGTTGATACAAAGGTCGGGGCGTAAAGCATTGAACGCAATCAGAAATTATGGTACTATATTTTATGGATTGTTAAAGTCTGAGCACAATATGATGGACAGGTATGTGATGTTGGATTTGATTCTAATAAAAAAATCTAAGCTTGATGTAGATTGCCATTGCCATGAGTGAAGGACGCATATATAATGTAAACCTCTGGTAATGTTTTGATATGTGAGCATGGAAGCATACAACGTTTTGGAAATAATGCTATTAGCATTATGGAAGTCGAAGAATGAATGCGTTGGAAGATAAATCAGCCAAGGTATGAATCAGTGTTGCTTAAAGATTGAAAGTTGCTTGAAACTTGTAATTTGTTATTGAAGATTGATGTGTGGGCTAATGATAAGCCTAGGCAATGTATTTACGCTGGAAATTTAATGGGTTTAAAATAATTTAAATGTTTGTTCTTCAGTTTTGAGGGCTATATCATAGGTTGAACTTATTATATATGGAGTTTTGTACTTTGAATGATGGTTGAAAAGTATAGAGGTAGAGGCAAGTTTATATATTAGGAGTAGGAATGGACTATTCTTTCATATTCTTGAAATGATTTACAACCATCCACTTGATTAATTCTAAAGCTTCTATAAAAATTTGTGAAATTTCCGGACTTGAATTTTAATTGGGGCATTTATTGAGATGCATTTTTACATGCATGGTATTGAAGTCATGATTAGGTATTAGGGAACACACATCATTTTAATTATCGAGCTTATTTCTGTTAAGTAGAGAATGTTGTTTTTTGAATAGAGACAGAAGGTTTATTGAAGGAAATTTGAAAGTGTGTTGAATATGTGAGGAAAAGCTGAAGAAGGAAGATCAGATTCTAAATCTGATATGCAAAGTTACACAATTGCAATGAACAGGATTGCAGAATCAGGTATGAATGGACTATTGTTTCATATTCTTGAAATGGATTTTACAACCTTGATTAATTCTAAAGCTTCCGCAAAATTTTGTGAAATTGCCAGACTTGAGTTTTAATTGGGGCATTTACTGAGATGCATTTTACATGCATGGTATTGGGAGTGTGATTCTAGGTATTGCAGAGGTTACCCTGCATCATTGTGCTTTGTATCTTGAATTCTAACGATTATGGTTATTACTATATTAATAACACCTATTTTTTGTGCTAGATGATGATGGAAATCAACCTTCAAGTATTTATCAATGTGAGTTTTCTTCTAATATATGTAATATTCCAAGAAGCTATTAACATTTTCTATAAGTAAAATGTCCACAAAAATGAACACACTTATTGTTTTTAGTCTCCATAGTGGATTGTATAATGTTCTTGGATTAATTGTTTAGGTGATCTAGGAAGTGATCCAAACTTACCCTGCCATGAGCCCAAATGAAATTTGTGTCATCAACCAATCTCTTCCACCATTTTGGTTTGAGTGGAAAAGTATCATTGACCTCTTCATAAAGTATTTTTGGTGTAGATTTACTACAACTAGGGAAAGAAGAAACCATATAATAATTCCCCCCATTTTTCATATGTTAGTGACATAAACTAAACTAAGTTTATTTCTAGAAAATTTTCACCAATTTTGTTGTCTCATTGTCTATGATTTATTTTATAACATCTATGGTATAATAAACTAGAAATGTTGTATATAAAAGAATAACATTGAAAATGATCATGATATCATATTTATATACTTAGTTTTTTTTTAATCATTGTGGGAGGGATAATTGATAAAGAATGTATGGCCCAAAAGTCGATAACTTCCTTTTAGAATGTCAATAGGGTAGTGATTCAATTATATTTACAATGGGGCCTTGATGGCATAATTCTTCATGTCCTTTAGGAGCCCATATATTTAGGGGATAATCGAGTAACTAGACAAGAGCCTCCTCTTTGTATTTTCATCAAAGAAACTACATTTTAATTGCCTTTGTGACCTCTATCACAATTCTATTATCAAAATCCAAATTGATTTTTTCAAACTTCCTTTGATTTTCATGTGTTTGATCATCTCTTTATGGAAATCCTTTGTGGTTTTTCCTTTATTAGCTTTAAGTGTCATTATATTCTTGTTTGATTTGATATTTTTAATGATAATTATACCTATGTATCAATATTGTGTTTGGAAATTGTATCCTCCTCCAAATCAAAGTGAATTATTCTCTTACTTCCTCTCATTCAACATGTAATAGTGATTTAATAGATCTTTCAATGTAGCATATAATTTATTCATGGGAGGTGTTTTTAAAATCAACTAAAAAAATTGGGGTTTTGTTTTAATAGTATAAGATAGGTATCATCTTAACATTACTAAGAAATATGCAATGCACACACAAATTCTTTATAAACAGAAAATAAACAATGACAATCATACATAAGACTCAAAGGTTTACCTTGGAAATAATTAACGAATGATAACAAAGTTCATTCCATATTTTCTATCCCTCAAATCATAATATACCCAATACCATTCAAAAATATAAATCCCAATGAATCAAACATACAATCGTTGAGATTTTATTAGAGGATTATGCAATAGTTACAGGATAAATAGTCATATTACTACAAAACCACCTTCTCTACAAATAATGATTTTCCACTTTTTCTAAATTTCCTTCCATTACTCATGAAGCTATATTATTTCCCATTATCTCAACAATACTAGAACCATTCCCATAGCATCTGATTGAGAGTGAATTATGAAGCTCAAAATTTCAAACATTTAGAGATGGGGATTATCAATCATGTTAAACATTAAGCTATAAAATTTTGGAGGTATACCCAAAATGCATAAAAATAGTTACAAAGGGTTGGATGGCTGATTTTTTTTCGTAAAATTTTCAAGGTAGTGATTTATAGATGACAAGGGAATTTTCCAAGTCCTTCGATGATGTTGAAGTAGAGAGTGGATACATCTAACTAAAAGTAACAAAATCATTTTTGGCAGAAGCTACAGAACTACCCAAAACAAGGGAGAATTGGTTCAAATTTAAGTGTCTTCGGGATGATTCATGGAAGCCTTGGCTCAAAAAACCTAACATGGATATTATAAGTTGGAAAAAAGGGATACCAGTATTAGCCTTCAAGAAGGAATGGAGAAATTTATTGCACATCCTCCAAAATTTCGTAAGTTGCGAAGGGAGATATGGTACAATCCTTTTCTATCACATAAGACTTCTTATGCATTTTCATTGGCATAAAGAAATGAATTTGCCTTACTATTTAATTAGTAGTCTCAGGAACATGGCATTCATTATCCAAAGAAATTCTAGGAGCATAGATATAGCTCTTTATCATTTCTGTTTAGTACAGATCATTGTTGAGGAAGAATTGAAGCTTAGAAATGATAACCGAGAAAGTTTTTTTGATAAGAAAATATTTTAAGGAAATATAAGAGGAGGAAGAAAAATATGGCCCAAAAATAAAAAGAGGAATATTTAGAGTTTCAATTTCAAACCATGACCCTACAAATGAAAAAACAAGGGCCCAGAAAATGTTAGCACAAGAAACAAAGGGAATTATGACCATATAATAAAAAAATCTAATAAACAATCCAATATCAAAAGTAGAATATGTTCTTGAGGTCGACGAAACCCTCACTCCCGAGCCTATTGAAAAGGGAGAACAATAAAAGTCAAAACATGTAGAAAGGTAGAATAAAAGGTTAAAATGGAAAAATATAACTCAGAAGGAGAAAATCTTGAAACCAGAAGAAAATCAACAAGAATAGACAAGAATATTCCAAAGCAAGTTGAACATAATGTTGCCATTATACATGTTCCAAAGAAGAAAGGAATTAAAAGGATAAATTTTGAGGAAATAAAAGATTCATACAAAAGGGTTACAAGAAGTATTAAAAAGAAGAATAGCTTTATTTCACCTAAAATTTTGGAAATTTTAGAAGTGGAAAAATTTGAACTACCACTAGCAAAGGTAGCAAAGGAAAGTCCAAAAGTTGACAAAATTAAACAACATGTATATGACTACATTAATTCCCTGGAGTAGGAAGTACATAATGAGAAGGTAAAAGAAACTTCTCCCATCCTTGACCATTCTTTTAACAATGATATACCAACACCTTCAATCCACAGTTAAGAACAATGTGATTTTCCTTTCAATATCTCTCTAGAAGAAGATGTTATTAGAACTTTAAAAGAAGTGGTTGAAGTGGAAGTTTTAGAGAGGCATATAAAAAAGGAAAATGAAATCCTTAAAGAGAAAAATCACAATATGCTCAAAAGGATTTTTCATAGGTATCAATAAAATTCGAGACTCAAGAAAGCTAACAAAGCACTTGACTTGAAGATCAAAAGTTTGAAGGAAAAAATATTAATGAGAAAACTGAGATGGCCCTTTGCTATGAAAAGGAATGGCACCCAAAGAAACTTGGAAATTCTGATCCAAGCATATGAGACCATAATATGAATCTATAAGTTGAATTTTTTTTGCAATTTTGCTAAATTGTAGGACATGCAATATCCTAAGTGTGGGGGAATTTTGGGTCCAGAAATTAATACATTTTTGTCAATTTTCTACTTTATTTTTATCACTCGTACCTCATAGAAGCCTTCATAATCAAACCATTTTGCATCATCTTGTAATATTTCACATGAACATGGCCATTTGAGCTACAAAGGTATATATAGGTAATAAGTCCAATATTTCTATAATACCTATGGTTTTATATGTTTTTATTATAAAATCAATATAATGTGCAGAGATTGCAGAAAGTGACAATTTCCATAGTTTGATTGTCAATCCATAGTAGAATCTAAGGTTAGCATGCTTCCTAAAGTAGTGAAGCCGACTTAAGCATGGACAGGTGATCAAAATTTATAGTATGATGATCCACCTATATGGAGTGACAAAGAAACCATTGGATGAGATCAATATTGCACGATAAAACCTCTAGTCAACATATTGCGTGGCATAAATACCATAGCTAGATTACATTGGGACTATTATCTGGAGATGGAATCGACTTCAAGAAAGCAAGTTATTTTATTCAAATCCAGCAAAGTAATGAATATCACAAGGATGATTATGTGTCCATAACACGTCTTCATGTGTATTCGTTGAGTCATCAATGAATCATAGGAATCGAGTTTCAAAATTATAACTCAACACTTAATTATTGCCCATTTTCTAATATGTAGCAACATTAATAAGAGTTGGTTATTTTTTAAAATATTATAAATTAACTCACTGGACAAGTGAGAGAAGGACAAATATAAGAAGTATAGAATTCAGATTACTTATGTATGCACTTATATTTTTTATTTACTATTAGACAATGATCCTTTTGTTTCCACTTCATATTGATGAATAACTTGGATCATTTACAATAGAGTTTTGTGTGTTTCTTTAATCTTGTGTGATCACCTAGAGGGACACCTATAGTATAGGTCTTTTATTTTTGCTCAATTTTTACTATGTTATGTTACAGTAAATACTCTGTCTTAGGCTTCTAATCATTGCTTTCTTCTTTTTCAAGTTCTAATGAAGTGCTTGAAAAATATAAGAGAACACAAAATGATTCACTTATGAGAATTCATATTTATGCATTCATATGATATATTTCTCATTTACATCATTTTCACTTTACAACCATACTTTTCATGCTAGTTCATATGTTTTTGTAGATTAGATTCTGAAATGCTTTCAAATTTTAATGTTTTTATAGAAAAAACTTTACATTGTTTTTCATAGAGAAAATTTACATTCCTTCTTATATTACATTTCAACTAGTAGATATGTTTTGAATGCTTTTTATGCTTTTCATAGAAAAATCTTTCTTGTTTTTATTAGGTAAGATTTCTTGCTTTCACTAAATAGGATTTCCGTGCTTTCCTAGATTCAGTAAATGTAGTTTCTTTCATAGCTCAGATGGCAATGCTTTCCTAGAATAAGTTCATTATTTCCATAATTTAGATTTATATGCTTCCCTAGAATAAAATCTCATGCTTTAATAGATTAGATGTGTGTTTTTTTCTTAAAATAAATTCCATCTACTTTCCTAGATTATATATTATTTCTTTTCTAGATTAGGTTTTCAATTGCTTTTCATATATTAAGTTTTTTCATTTCATGTCATTTTACACGCTTTCATAGACTAATATTTCATTTTATGTGCATAATAGAATGGGAATTTATTTCATTACAATTTATTTTCATTAGAATTGAAAGCTAAACTCCTAACATATATTGTGGAGTATACTTCACAAGTTTACTTAGATAGATGATTTAATATAACAAAATTTAAAGCATAATTAAATTGATCGACAATACTTATATATAAATTTTTGGACATCTTACCATGATTGAGATAGGTATTTGTAATCAAACCCCCTACCTTTCCTTACCAAGATCTCATTTTCATGTAGAAAGTATTTCTTAGTTGTTGGAATTGTAGTTTTCTACTCAAACTATTTATGACCATCTTGAGTTAGTCATATCACTATGGCTAGTATTTCTCTTTTCACTTGGATGTGAAGGCCTTGTATTTTCGTCCAAGTATTTTAGATATTTTGTGAAAATTCCAGTGTTATCCTAAAATCAAACCCCTTCATTTTTTCTATATATGTTACCCATCCTACCTCCTAAAAGATATGTTATACCACCTTGTTTTCCTATAATGGTGTTAAGTTATCTGGATTTTGTCTGACTACAAAGCCACCCATGGTGATTTGAAAGGAGGAGCAATAATTGAACACATAATTACAACAATGGACATTGACATTTTGTAGTGGGAAGAGCGGCATACTTTATTTCTAGATTTGTAATGAATGGACAATGGGGCATGATGAGGTATTCATTCCTAGAAATGGTATTAATTCCATTCACATAATGAAAGTGTGGAAGTGAGCTAGTCAAATATTTAAAGCATGGGAACAATTTAGTTGGAGAATGGGGTGGCTATTATGGTGGCAATATTTTAATTCCTCTCCTCCACTTGTAATGATGGGTCATTCTTAGCCAATAAATATGTAGGGGTTGACCATTGAAATGATGGTCATATATGTAGGATGGGTCGAATGGATAGTTTGGATTCCCCATAGATTACATTTCTTTTAATGAAAGAAGTCATGCACAAGAGAGACATTCCTTTTTTGCACTTACTAGCATGTGGTGGTGATGATATGTGATGGGAGAACATCATTGATGTGATGGAATGGTATGTTTTGAAAACAAGAGTTGTCATTTCATCAGAGTTGTAGTAGAGTTGTAGCAGAGTTACAGTCATGGTAGACTGGTCAAAGTTAAAAAAAGGTGTAGCTATGGCGGACTAGTCATAGTTGTAGTAGAGTCCCAATTGTGGTGGAATCATTAGAGTTACAATAGTCATAACTATGGAAGAATCATCAAAGTTTCAACAGAGTAATAGCTCGAGTAGACTCATCATAGTTGCAACAAGGGTGGACTCATTAGAGTTGCAAAAAGAGTCCAATGTTGTTCAATGTTGCATCAATTCCTTAAAATGGCCGAAGTTGCAGCAAGGTTTTGATGTTGTGAATCGTCTAGAGTTATAGTAATTCCTAATGAACACTAAACCTATATATAAAGAAAACATCGAAAATTTTATTTATTTATTTATTATTATTTTCAAGTATTATATGCTAGCAAGATGGTTTTCATATCATACTTGTCTCATTATGCTCCACGATGATGCTTCCTATGTATAACAGGGAAGACTAGTAATTGTTCCAGTACAAGTTGAATGATACAAGTGTACCATGCAATTTTTTTTAAAAAGGGAAAGTTTAAGGAAAAATTTAAATTTTAAAATTGTTAAAGTTCAAATATGGAGATAATAAGCATATTATATGCCTTCTTTCCACACGAGGACACATGTTTGCCACATAAACCAAAAATTGTAATGTATTCTCTTTTTGAAATCTCTTGGGAAAACTGTGGGCTAACGTAGCAATGTTATAGAGCACTACAAACAAGGTAGTCATCCAGCTAAAGTCAACGCCAATGTTTTTCAAAGTGATTGAAAGCACAAAAAGAAATGATTTTGACAATGAAATTTTGTTTGCCAAATTTTCTTTTATTTTCCCCTATTCTAGTGCACTTGATAGAGGTACGCATTGGTGCTTAGATTTAAATTATACATAGTGGGGCATTGTGGAGTTTTGTTATGACATCCCTCACCGAGCTGGGATGTCTAATGATAAGGAGCCTTATACTGCAAAGAAAATACAAAAAGGACTACTTGGATTGTCAAAGCCCCCTTTTCACCTACCGGAACCTTTGAAAGGGCTAAAAATCCACCTTTTATGCTTTAAAAGTGCTCATTCTAACATATCAGGCCTCTAAGTGCCTTTTGGCTCAAGCTCTTAGCCCCCATTTCTCATATGACCCCGCTCTATGACCGACAGCTAAAAGTCCTTAAGCCCTCTTCAGCTATTGCACATTGCTCATCGCCACCCTACATTCCTTATTCATTGAATTCCTTTACCGCCGATGTGCGAAACCCCGACACAATCCCAACCGTTGATCTCTGCAGATCCAATGATCATCGCTCGTCACGCTTCACCTATCCATCACACATCGCACATCACTTCCTCCAAAGTTCTCATTCCCAAACTCTTTTCCACCAATGAGCGAAACCCCGATGCAATCTCGACTGTTGATCTCCGCAGATCCAACGGTCATCGATCATCGCACTTCTCCCACCCATCACACATCGCACTTCACTGTACTCCATTTTCACTCTATTTTTCACTGCCGGTGTTCATTCCCCGTCGATATAATCTAAGCCGTTGATCACAATAAATTCAACGACTATCGGGCCTCCCTTAGCTCCATTTGTCATCCCTCGTGATGGAATCCCAAACATGGATCCTCCTGATCCAACGGTCGGTGTTGTCTCACTGTTTCGTTGTCCTCCGCCTCATTCATTCATTTATGCGAAGCCGCGATATAATCTGGATCGTCGATCCTCCAGATCCGACGGTCATCGCGCCTTCAGGCTGTCTCCATCATCCCGTTCAAACCCCTTCTGCCTACCATTTCCCGATGAGATTTCAACCATCGATCCTCCTGATCCGATGGTGTGCGTTGTTTCGCAGTTTTCCCCTCCCCTCGCACCATTCATTCCTTCGTTCGAGATCGCGATGCATTATGGACCATTGATCATCTTGATCCAATGACCAGTGTACCTTTTCCTTTCACCCCACTCACTTTTCTCCAATTTATCTCTGCCGTTGATCGAGCACGATCCAACGGTCACCGCCAGTCTTCCGCTCTACCCACAGGCACTCTCAGCGCATGAGTTAACACCATGAGTGCCTCTACAGTTGACCTAGTTGATTGCGGAAGATCTCAGATCAACGGCTGAAATTTACTGCGGAGGCACAGGCCAAGAAGTTGATCCATACCCCCATGCGCCCCCACAGTTGATCTCCACCATTGATGTCCTCATGATCCAACATTCCTCGCTCTGTCACTCCTTCGCTACTTTCCCGATCACTCATCCACTATTGCATTCCCCGCTCTGATCTGGACCGTTAATCTTCTCCATCCAACGGTGATCGCTCCTCTTCGCGTTCATTTCATCAAATAAATTGATCGCGCTATTTCCATGCGAAATGGGCGGTTTTGCGAGGACACGCGTCACCCACCTGACTGCATCGCGTTCATTCCGCTCCTTACTGCTTACCACCTTCCGCCTACGCGAAAACCACTTCAGTTTTCTGAAAAACTTCCTTTCGCATAACTTTGTGCCAAATCAGATTTAAACTCTACTTTCGCCATGGAAATGCTTCCGCTGCATTTCCTACCTCCGCACTTCTCTTCCGCCTTCACCCGAGCCTTCTGAAGCAGTCTACCCCTCATTGTAGGATTTATTTAACAGGTTTGTTGTTTGTGTAGGTTTTCATGGCATTTTAAGTATGCGGGCCATCTCATAACCAATCACAGTGGCTCGAGGCCGAGGTTGACGATCCTCCATGCCTAGGAAGCAGAGAAGAAATATGAAGAGGGTCAATTCCATGTCTAAGTCAATGGATCATGACCATTGGCCATTCAACAGGAACCTCCAGCGCAGAAGGCCAGTCCTTCCCACGACTAACAGTATTGCCTTCGCCGCAGCAGGGGCTCCGCCTCATCAATTAGCAATGATCATTCATGACTGGGCCTGTGTGGCCTTTTTACCTTATGTCCTTTTCACTTTGTCATTTCGGGTGAAATCCTTATTTCACTCCTGTAGTTTTTACTTTCAGATTAGTAAATTGTTTACATTTCAGTTAGAAACAACTTTAGGCCTGCTTGTAAGATGATGAGAGGCAGTTTTACCTCATCATCATTTATGTTTTTGATTTAGACCTAAAACAACATACAAGCACGCAGGGAAGATATTTTCCCAAAATATATTCTCGCGCATAGGAATCAGAGGTTATAAAAACAGGAAGAAAACACTAACAAAAGGTTCCAGATTTTCCAAAGGACTCACTAGCTCGAGTATTCTGTATGTATTTTGTATGAACTTTGATAGTGGATGTTTGAAGATCCTGTAGGGATTCAGTAATAAGAATTTTTGCTGGAATTGGGGATTCCACTCTAGATGATTCACAGTTTGTAACTCTTCTCCATGTTTTTTAATACAAATCTTCATTTCGTATCTCTCTACATTTCTTGTATCTAATGCTCTGGAATGCGAGTGCTCCCATGCTGAAATGTGAATTTATCATAGCAAATACTCATATTTACTCATCTACAGCGCTTTAAATATTGTTCAGGCATGATACATTGTTCATTTTCTATCTCTTCCGTTGTTCTTCCGATACTAACTACAATGGATTCTTATCTTTGAACGAGCCCGGATATATGGATTCTTATCCTTACATAATGCCGGTTATATCTTACCCCATCTTCTGCCATAGTCATCGCTCATATATAACTTGATAACTGTATATTCATTTTAGAAGTCGGCCCCCTTTACAACATTATGTTTTAGAGTTGTCTGGTGCATTTACTTATTGTAGTTTGTACTTGATTTCTGCAGTTTTCCTAGTTGTTGTGTTTAACTTTGGGGTCTTGGTTCCACCCCTATTAAAACCATTCATCTGAATGATAGTTGCATGAGAGCCAAACATTTCCAACTGTAGTCAGTTGAGTCATATGCTCCTTGCATTTAAGATGTCCTAGGCACTGGTCTTTATACAACTCAAAGCCATCTCTAGGAGCTACAACATCTTTCTGGCACCGTTGACAGGGAAATAATTTAAAGAACTAAATCCCTGGGCCTCAACAAATATTCATCCACCCTTCAGAATAGGTGAGCAGGAAGGGTTGGGAGTTGTAGATCCCTCACCTTGGCGACTCCACTGTCATTCAAAGATAAATCTATTTGCAGTCCTGGCTTCCCGAAAGCCACACTTGAGGTCAGATACATCCTATTTGAGAACACCTTCAGTGTCTGATCCAGAGAAGATTTTACACAAGAGAATTTGGAGAGAAATACAATCAGCTTATACAGATATTCCCAGATTCTCCCTGGAAGACTCTCCATACTCCTCTCAATTATCTCAAGATAAAGGTCTTGATTCTATTGCAAGAACCCCTGATTATACTTCTGGTAGCTCCTCCCATGAAAATATTGAAGTAAAATATGAGGCAGAGTCTGTAGACACCACGAGCTTATTTCTGCATCCCACTCCCGAAACTGAAGAAGTTAAAGAAGTCACAGAGGTTTCCACTTCTCATATTCCAGCAGTTCAATCAACCCATCAAGTTGTTATTCAGTATATCCCCATTGTCATACATACTTCTCTTCCACCACCTCCTAGTATACATAAGAATCTCTCGCCACCCCCACAACCTCCAATGGTTGTTCCTGGCTTCCTACTAAACAAATATGCCCCCCTAGCATTGCCTCAAATCCTAAATGACATGCGTCAGGATAACTTAAATATCCTACCTCATTTTGATGGAGAAAATGATACTGAAGCTCAGAAACACCTGGAAGTTTTCCGCGCCTTCGCATAAAATTTCAATGTTGAACATCTGGATGTGGTGTTGAGATTGTTTGTCCAGTCTCTAGATGGAGAGGCAAGAAAATGGTTCAAGACCTTGGGGGACAGCTCCATTAATAACTGGGAAGAGATGGAAAATGCCTTCACCAAGAAATGGGGAGAGAAGAAGGACCAAGGATATTGTCTTATAGAATTCAATGCACTTAGAAAGAGACATAATGAAGACGTGTCCGAATTCATCAAGAGATTTAATAAATTATATACAAGTCTCCCAGCGAAAATGAAGCCTCACCAGATCACTGCTAAAGTGGTGTTTGTAGCAGCCTTCAAGTCAGAATTCAGATTCTCTCTAAGAGAAAGGAAGTCTGCTACTCTGGATGAAGCCCAGACTGACGCATTGGAAGTGGAAGCTAACTTTGCTTCTACAAGTAAATCAAAAGGGAGGTCAGACCATGATGTTAGATGTAGAGGGAAAGAAGAAGCATCTACCTCAAGTCAAGATATAGAGGTAGCATATTACAAAATAGAGGAGATGAGTAAAATGAACAAGAACCTTTCGAGAAAGCTGGTGAAGCTTGAGCTCGAGGCAAAGAAATTATCCTCCAAGCCATTCCAAACTGCTCCAAACAGGGGATTTAACTCACAATATAGAAAGCCTCCTCTTCAAATATTGCAGAGAGAGCGGAAGGAGTAGCAAGATCACATACAACCCCTGCTATATCTGGAAGGGAAGATGGATGGCCCTACCGAAGACATTCCCGATGGGCAAGAAGATCAATATCTTACTTACTCAGATGGTGATGAAGTTGAGTCTTCTTTGCAAGAAAGTGAAGGAGTGGAGATTTCCTTGCAATAAGAAGAAGAAAAAACAAGTGCTGCTGAAGATCCGGAGATTGATGATTACTGCAAGCAATTCATGGACTTCATGCAGGCACATTTCAACAGAAAATATGATCTCAGGTCCTCTATGAAGAGGATGCGCACACAAGAACAAGAAGAAGATATCCCTCAGAAGGAGACAGTTGTTCAGAAAGTCGGAGATAAAGGTAAGAGACCTATAACTGAACCTTTACATTCTAATGACTCCATTCCTTCCTCTTCTAAGTTGGCCTCTCATCCAAATATAAATGTTAAACCTATTCCGAGGGAAGAAAAACCTTCAGCCATGATGAATGAACCAAAGGAAAATACCATATAAAAGTCTCCCTCTGCTTTTAATCTTCAAAAAGAACTAGAAAAAGTTAAAACCCCAGTCCCCCTAACTGAACTCCTGAAACAACTAGTCTATCAGTCTCGGGTGTCTTCTTTCATGCTTCCTCAAGGAGTAGCCCCAATCCCAGATAGTTTAAACCTCTAGGAAGAAAGGCCTACGGTAATGTTTGGTCCTAATGTTGAGGAGTTAGATGGTTCAACCCCTCCTTTCTATGTCTCTTTAGTAATTCATGATTTTTTTTTGCACAACTGTATGCTGCATTTTGGGGCATCCCATAACCTGTTACCTTTGTCGGTGATGGAGAAATTGGGGCTGCAGATCACTCGGCCATATAAATATCTCTACTCCTTCTATTCTAAAAGAGTCAAATGTTTGGGGATGATCAAGGATTTGGTGGTAAATCTAGCCCAAATCCCAACTAAGAGCGTGGTAATGGAAATAGTAGTGGCCGACATCCCAGCTCGGTTTGGCATGTTGTTATCAAGATCATGGGGTACAAAAATCGAAGGATCTATAAAGCTAGACCTAACCTATGCGATCATCCCTGTGTTTGGAGGCCAAGAAAGAAGATTATACCGGGAAACAAGGTTTGTGAAGATGGTCACTAAAGCCGATAATTCAGTAAAATCACCGGTGTACAGCAAAGAGGGTGAGTTTTCTTGTCTAATGCTTGAGGAAGACCAAGATTACTTGTAGGAGCCATATTTCTGTCAAGTAAAGATCAAGCAATCTTCAAGTAATGAAGAAGGTGGGATTTGGACATTGCACTTTGACGGAGCCAACTCAAAGGAAGGGAATGGACCTGGGATTATCCTTATCTCCCCTACTAGACAACTGGTCCCATTATCTTTCAAATTGGAATATGAAGCCATGAACAATGTGGCCGAATATGAATCCTTGCTCCTAGGTCTACAAACAGCAAAGAATATGAATATTCAGAGCTTGAAGTTTTTGAGAGATTCAGAACTAGTGGTGAGACAAGTAAGAAATCAATGTCAAGCTAAGAACCCATGACTGAGGGCTTACAGAAATGAGGTATGGGACTTGGTAGAGAATTTCTTCTTAGCATTCAATATTCAATTCATGCCAAGAGACCAAAATAGAATGGCAGACTCTCTTACAGTAGCCAAGCACTTTTCAGCTGCCTCAAAATCCCCTCTTGAGGTACGAAATAGAGGTCCGTTACCATCCTTCCATCCCTGAAAATGTCAAACACTGGCAAGTGTTTGAAGATGAAGAGCAAGTGAAGAGATTCATGGAGACCGTTGGGGAATTCTCCAATTTGACCATTGATGCAGAAGAAGAAGAGGCTGAAGATCCACCCATGAATAAGTGGTAGGATATTGTGGTTGGTCATAAGGTGCTGCGGCTCAAAGGGAATGTAATACCCAGAGGACTGGTCCCTCTGGAGAGACTATTTGATAATAATGATGTCCCAATATGGCCAAGTAAGGTCGTTGAAGAAAATCAGGTAGATGACCTGAACCTCGGCACAGAGGCCGATCCCAATATTGTGAAATTGTCTAATCAGGTACCCAAAGAATACAAAGAGAAATATCGGAAGCTATTTCAGACATATAAAGACATCTTTTCCTAGTCCTATCAATATTTGAAGACCTTTGATATTAGCATTATCCAGCACAAGATTCCATTAAAGGGAGATGCTAAGCCACACAAACAAAAATTAAGACAGATTAATCCTTTACTCCTTCCTTCCATAGAAAAGGAAATCAAGAAACTATTGAAGGCTAAGATTATTGTGCGATTAAGATATTCTGAATGGGTGGCCAACTTGGTCCCAGTCCAAAAGAAGAATGGAGAAATAAGATTGTGTGTTGACTTTCGGAACTTGAATAGAGCATCTCTGAAAGACAATTATCTGCTGCCCAAGATGGACCATATATTGCAGAAGGTGGTAGGATCTTCACGAATGTCTATGATGGATGGTTTTCTGGGTACAATCAAGTAGCAGTGCTTCTGGAGGACCAAAATAAAACTGCATTCACCACTCCTTGGGAAATGTTTATGTATGCTCGAATGCCGTTTGGATTGATCAATGCGGGGGCTACATTTCAAAGGGCCATGGACATTGCTTCCATGGGGGAACAAGTCAAATTCGTGGTGGTTTACCTGGACGATAATACAGTCTTCTCAAAGGACGATGCTGAACATATAGAGCATTTGCGCAGAACCTTTAACAAGTGCCCCAGGTATGGATTGTCTTTAAACCCTCAAAAATATCTGTTTGCTTTAGAAGAGGGTAAACTTTTGGGGCATATTGTAACAAAGGCAGGAGTAAAAATTGACCCGAAAAGGGTAGAATTCATAAATGGTATATCCTTGCCCAGAAACAAGAAAGAGGTACAAGTTTTTCTTGGACGTATCAACTTCTTGAGAAGATTCATACCGAACTATGGAGAGATAGTCTGGTACATAACTGAGATGCTGAAGAAGGATAACGAAGTAAAATGGACTACTAAGTCGTGGGAAGCTTTTAACAGAATTAAAAATTCTTTCGTAGAAGCCCCAGTATTGGCACGACTGGATTATGCGAAACCCTTCATAATATTTTCATTTTCATCTCCCCACACTGTCGCAGCTGTATTATTGCAAAAAAATGAGGAAGGTCATGAACAAACCATTGCCTTTTTCAACCAAGTGCTTCACGACGCTGAGCTAAAATATAACATCCTGGAGAAACAAGCTTATGCATTGGTCAAATCCCTGAAGGCTTTTCGGATGTATGTACTGCAGTCAACTATAACTGCATTCGTACCACAGCGGCTTTAAAAGACATCTTGGTTCAGGGAGATAGTGAAGGAAAGAGAGGCAAATGGATAGCCAAGATACAGGAGTATCAGTTGGATATATGCCCCACTAAGCTAATAAAGGGACAGGGATTAGCCAAGATCCTTTCCGAATCAAACTGTCGGGCTTTGGCGATAAATTTGTCTATGGTGGCCGATGAAGAGCCTGGAAGAGCAGACGAGCAGCACGGGATAGAAACCGGTACACAAAAGACCCATATGAAGTACCTTCTCAGTGCATGGTACAAAGAAATTGTAGAATACCTCTTAACTCTTAGATGTCCTCCAAGCTGCGACAAGAAAAAGTATAGAATGTTGAGGCTAAAATCTCAGAAATTCATCGTAGCAAATGGCCGTTTGTACTAGAGAGACCTATCGGGCATACTACTTTTATGTCTCACGGAAAATGAAGTAGAAGAAGTTATGGTAGAATTCCATGAGGGCATCTGTGGCGGCCATTATAGCTGGAGGGCCACGACACACAAGATTCTGAAAGCAGGCTTTTTTTGGCCCAGACTTTTCGGAGATGTTTATGCTCGAGTAAGGGCCTGTGAAAAATGTCAGAAATTTGTTGAAAGGCAGAAGTTCACACCTTTGCCTATGATCCCAGTGCACATAGAAGAACCTTTCCAACAGTGGGGAATCGATTTCATCGGCGAAATTCATCCTGCCTCAAGCGAGCAACACAAGTGGATACTAACAGCCACCGATTACTTCACTAAATGGGTAGAGGTCGTGCTAGTAAGGAATTCTACAGACACAGTGGTGATCAAGTTTCTAGAAGATAGCATTATCTCAAGGTTTGGCTGCCCTGCTAAGATTATCACAGATAATGCTCAGGCTTTTAAGTTTGTCAAATTTATCAGTTTTTTCCAACAGTACAATATTATGTTAGGACACTCTACTGCATACTATCCATAGGGAAATGGATTGGAATAATCCTCAAACAAAACTTTGGTAAGGACATTGAAAAAGGCCATAAATGAAAACCAGAAGAACTGGGATTCACATCTCAAGTTCACTCTATGGGAAAACAGAATCACTAGTAAAGGGTCTATAGGAAAATCCCCATATGAATTGGTCTATGGTAGAGCAATGTTTTTCCCGATATAATTGGCCTTACCTGTGACTAGGTTCATGCAAGATTGTCAAACCGAACAATCTTACTAGACGAATGAATCAGTTAGTAGAGCTGGAAGAGACTCGAAGTCGAGTAAATCAGAGGTTGACTGAGTACTAAGAGAAAATGAAAAACCTGTTTGATCAGCATGCTAAGGATAAAGAGATGCAGGTCGGCGATCTGGTGCTAAGATGGGATATAAGAAGGGCTGAGAAAGGAAAGCATGGAGAGTTCGATCCTCTATGGTTCAGACCTTTCAAAATTGTTGAAGAGGGAGGAAACATCACTTTTAGATTGGAAAATTTGCAGGGTGATCTGCTCGAAGCCCCTGTGAATGGACAATTCTGAAAACCCTTTTTCCAGTATTGATTCAGGCTGAAAGGTCTACTGTATGATATTGTACATTATTCAGTTGCTTTTATTATGATGTTTGTTGTTTGAGTTGTCATGAAGGAAGAAGGAGAGAGCATCGAGGAGGCGTATTCGTGAAGAAGGCTAACGAGATGGTGCGGAGTTCTCGACGCGATCGAGGAAAACGGGTCATCCCCAGGGTGGAGCCAATGTTGCTATGACATCCCTCACCCCGAGTGGGATGTCCTAATTATAAGGAAGCCTTATCTTGCCAAAGAAATACAACAAGAATTGCTTGGGTGTCAAAGCCCCTTTTCACCTACACCGAAACCTTTGAGAAAGGGCTAAAAATCCACATTTTATGCTTTAAAAGTGCTCATTCTAACATATCAGGCCTCTAAGCACCTTTCGGCTCAAGCTCTTAGCCCCCATTTCTCATATGACCCCGCTCTATGACCAACGGCTAAAATTCCTTAAGCCCTCTTCGACTATCGCACATCGCTCATCGCCACACTACATTCCTTATTCATTGAATTCCTTTATCGCCGATGTGCGAAACCCCGACGCAATCCCGACTGTTGATCTCCACAGATACAACGGTCATCGCTCATCGCGCTTCACCTATCCATTACACATCGTACTTCACTTCCTCCAAAGTTCTCATTCCGAAACTCTTTTCCACCGATGAGAGAAACCTCGATGCAATCCCGATTGTTGATCTCACGCGAATCCAGCGATCATTACTGCGTCGATGCTTGGCCATCATCGCACATCACCTTATTTGTACTCATTTCCTCTATTTTTCCGCAGCGAGATGTTCATTCCCGCCCGATATGTCCCGAGTGGGTGATCGCAATCGATTCGGCGGCTATTGAGCCTCCTCAACTCCATTTGTAAGTCCCCACGATGGAATCCCAACGTGGATCCCTCTGATCCAACGGTGGTGTTGTCTCATTGTTACGCGTCATCCACCTCATTCATTCATTTATGCGAAGCCATGATATGATACGGACACGTCGATCCTCGGATCAATGGTCATCACGCCTTCGTGTGCATGCCATCCTTCCGTTCAAATCCCGCTACACCACTAGCATTCCCGATGAGATTCAACGTTGATCCTCACGATGCGGCCAGTTCTGCATTATTTTGCGGTTTCCGCTCCTACCATTCATTCCTTTGTTCGAGATTGCAATGCATTATGGACCGTTGATCATTCTGATCCAATGGCCAGCATACCTTTGTCTTTCACCCCGCTCAATTTTCTCCAAATTATCTCCATGGAATTGATCGAGACCAATCCGCGGTCACGCGATCTTCCAATCTACCGCAGGCACTCTGTTACACAAGTTAACGTGTGAGTGCCTCCTGGATTGACTGGTTATTTGCGAGAGAGATCTTAGATCAATAGTGAAATTTCTTGAGTTTGAGGAGCCAAGGATTGATCTGTACCCCCAAGCGCCCTCGCAGTTGATCTCCACCATTGATGTCCTCATGATCCAACAGTCCTCGCTCCATCACTCCTTCGCTACTTTCCCAATCACTCATCCACTATTGCATTCCCCGATCTAATCTGGACCATTAATCTTCTCCATCCAACGGTGATCGCTCCTCTTCGCATTCATTTCATCAAATAACTTGATCGTGCTATTTCCATGCAAAATGGGAGGTTTTCTGAGGACACGTATATCTTTAGGCCACATCATGTTCATTCCCACTCATGCGCACACCTTACCTTTTGATCACGAAAACCACTTTGGTTTTCCACTGAGCCATAACTACATAAATTTGCAGCCAAATCAGATTTAAGCTCTTGCTTTTGCCATGTTAGCAGCTTCCACTTTGCATTTCCTGCCTCCACATTGCTCTTACCCACTTCCACAGGCCTTCTAGGGCGGTCTACCCCTCATCACATGATTTATTTAAACGAGTTTGTTGTATGCATGCGGTTTTCATGGCATTTTAAGTATGCGGGCCATCTCATAGCCAATCACAGTGGCTCGAGGCCGAGGTTGATGATCCTCCATGCCCAGGAAGCAGGGAAGAAAGATGAAGAGGGTCAATTCCATGTCTAAGTCAATGGATCATGAAAATTGGCCATTCTACAGGAACCTTGAGCGCCGAAGGCCGGTCCTTCCCATGACTAACGATATTGCCTTTGCCAGCAATAGCAGGGGCTCCGCCTCATCAATCAGCAATGATCATTCATGACTGGGCCTGTGTGGCCTTTTTACCTTATGTCCTTTTCACTTTGTCATTTTGGGTGAAATCGCTTATTTCCACTCTGCAGTTTTTAATTTCAGATTAGTAAATTGTTTACATTTTAGTTGAAACGGCTTTATGCATTTGTAAGATGATGAGAGGCATTTTTACCTCATCATCATTTAAAGCTTTTGATTTAGACCTAAAAAACGACATACAAGCATGCGAAAAAGGGAAGATATTTTCCAAAATATCTTCTCGTACATAGGAATCGGAGGTTATAAACGGAAGAAAACGACAAAAGGTTCGAGGATTTCCAAAGGACTCACTACTTTCGAGTATTCTGTATTTGTGAACGATAGTGGATGTTTGAGAGATCCCGTAGGGATTCATTAATAAGTTTTGTTTGGAATTGGGTTTTTCCCTCTAGATGATTCACCGATTTGTAACTCTTCTCCATGTTTTTTTAATACAAATGTTCATTTTGAATCTCTCTACATTTCTTGTATCTAATGCTCTGAGTCTGAGTGCTCCCATGCTGTGAAATGTGAATTTATCTGTAAATACTCATATTTACTCATCTACAACGCTTTAAATATGGCACCAGACATGATACATTGTTCATTTCTATCTCTTCCATCGTTCATACGATGCCTTCTGATGGATTCTTATCTTTGAATGAGCCAGAGATATATGGATTCTTATCTTTGAATAAGGCGTTATATATGGTTATCCTTACATAAACTTGATTTATAGTTGATATCTTACCCCATCTTTTGCCATAGTCATCGCTCATATATAACTTGATAAATGTGTATTCATTTTAGAAGTCGGCCCCCTTTACAACATTCTGTTTTAGAGCTATTTGATGCATTTAATTATTGCAGTTTGTACTCAGTTTCTACATTTTTCCTAGTTGTTGTGTTTAACTTTGGGGTCATGGTTCCACCCTTATTAAAACCATTCATCTGAGTGATAGTTGCATGAGATCCAAACATCTCCAACTGCAGTCAGTTGAGTCATATTTTCCTTGCATTTAAGATGTTGTAGCTCCTAGAAGCGACCCCAGTTGTATAAGGCGATTAATACAGGACATCTTAAGAGTACGGGAAGCATATGACTCAGGCGAGAGTATAGTTAAATATAAATGCCTTTATCACTTTCAGATGAAATGTTCTTTAGGAGTGAGACAGACAAGGATTTAAACTTACAAGCAAGTAAGAAATAGAAGCTGGTGTAAAGTACAATATCAATAAATGCATCAAAAAGCAACTGACTCTAAAATGGGAATCTTTGGGCTGACTTCTAAAGGGAGTAATTATCAAGTTATGCTATCGGGTGACTTTATGGCATTATCAACTATAACTAGTATGTAAGGATAGGAATCATATATACTGTATTCAAAGATAAGAATCATTATATACAGACTCAGTTCCAGATAAGAATCCATTATGAATGAAAATAATGAAGAAGCTTTGTGAATAGAAAATGAACGATTAATATGCAGGCCATATTTAAAGCAGTAGATGAGAAAATATAATTATTTGCTATGATAAATTCACATTTAAATGAGACTCTCGCATTCAATAGATACAAGAAATGTAAGAGAAACATTTTGTATTAAAAAACATGGAGAAGAGATTACAAGCGTGAATCATCGGCCGAATCGATTCAACAAAACTTTCTTATTATAATCCCTAAGGTCTTCAGAGCATCCACTATCAAGGATTCATACAAAAGATCTTTCGGCTAGTGAGTCCTTTTGGAAAATGCGGAACCTTTTGTTAGTGTTTTCTTCTGTTTTTTATGACGCGATTCCTATCGCGAGAAGATATTTAGAGAAAATATCTTCCCCACGTGCTTACATATGATGTTTTACTGGAAGTCCTAAATCAAAAACATAAATGATGATGAGAGTAAAAGCTGCCTCTCATCATCTTACAGCGCCAGGCCTAAGCCGTTTATTAAATGTAAACAATTTACTATTATGAAAGTAAAAGCTGAGTGAAAATAAAGGATTTCACGGGGTGACAAGTAAAAGGACATAAGGTAAAAGGCCACCAGGAGCTTCCGGAACCTTGAATGATCATTCTTTGATTCATGAGGCGGAGCCCCTGCTGCTCCTGGCAAAGGCAATATCGTTAGTCATGGGAAGGACTGGCCTTCTGCGTTAGAGGTTCCTGTAGAATGGCCAATGGTCATGATACATTGACTTAAACGTGGAATTGACCCTCTTCATCTTTCTTCTCTGCTTCCTGGGCGTGGAGGATCGTCAGCACAGCCTCAGCCCTTTGTGATTGAGTTAGCCCGCATACTTAAAATGCCATGAAAAACACCTGGGAGCCAATGACTGTTAAATAAATCTTGCGATGAGGTAGGCGCCCGAGAAGGCTGGGAGTGAAAGCGAAAGAGCATTGCGGAGAGCGAGGAAATGTAAACGGTGTTTCCATAGCCCGAAGCGGTTCAAATCTGATTTGGAGCAAAGTTATGCGAAAAGCGATTTTGCAAGAGAAAAACGGAGTATGGTTTCACGCAAGCGGAGAAGGTGAAGTAAGCGGTAAGGAGCGGAATGCCGCGATGTAGTCATGTGGAAGCTGACGTGTCAGCGAAAAATGGCCCATTTACGTAGAGCTAGTGCTGTCGAGGTTATTTGATGAAATGAGCGAAGGGGCGATGTATTGGATGGAGAAGATTATGATCCAGGATCGGGCGGGGGAATGCAATAGTGGATGAGTGATCGAGAAAGTAGCAAAAGGAGCAATGGAGGCGAGAATTTGGATCATGAGGACATCAATGGTGAAGTCAAGCTGAGGCGCTTGAGGTGTGGATCAACTGCCCTTTGTGCCTCTGTGATGGGAATTCGATCATTGATTTGAAATCATGATCAACGGTCAAGCTACTTGAGAGCACTCACGGTGTCTTGTTGAGAGTGCCGCCAGGTAAGCGGAAAGAGCGGCGGTGACCAGATTGGATCGGGTTCGATCAACGACGGAGATAAATTGGAGAAAAGTGAGTGGGGTGAAAGGAAAAGGTACGTTGGCCGTTGGATCGGGATGATCAATGGTACATAATGCATGGCGATCTCGAACAAAGGAATGAACGGTGCGAGGAGAAAGGTGTGGAAACAACGCACAGGTCGGATTATGAGGATCGACGATTGAAATCTGTTGGGGAATGGTAGGAAGAAGGGGTTGAACGGGAGGATGGAGACAAGCTGAAGAAGGCGCGATGACCGTCGGATCTAGAGGATCGGCCGGTCCGGATCATACTCATGACTTCGCATAAATGGATGAATGAGGGTGGAGGACGAGCTTGACTAGATAGCGCCGGCCGTTGGATCGGGAGGATCCATGGTCGGGATTCCCATGTGAGGGACAAAAAATGGAGCCGAGGAGGCAGATGTTCGTGAATCGGTGCGATCAACGGCTGGATTATATGCAGCCAGGAATGAACATCGGCGGTGATAAATAGAGTGAAAAATAGATACGACAAAGTGTGATGTGCGATGGATGGGCAAAGCGCGGCAAGCGATAGCCAGATTGGATCTACAGAGATCAACGGTCGGGATTGCGTCTGGGTTTTTCTCATCAGCAGAAAAGAGTTTGGGAATGAGAACTTTGGAGGAAGCGAAGTGTGATGTGCGATGGATAGGTGAAGCGCGATGAGCGATGACCGTTGGATCTGCGGAGATCAACGGTTGGGATTGCGTCGAGGTTTCGCACATCGATGGTAAGGGGTGTTCGACAGGAATGTAGGGTGGCGATGAAGCGTTAATGGAGGAAACAGGACTTTTAGCCGTTGGTCATAGATCAGATCCATATAAGAGAAATGGGGGCTAAGGCTTGAGCCGAAAGGCGCTTAGAGGCATGATATGTTAGAATGAGCGCTTTTAAAGCATAAAAGGTGGATTTTTAGCCCTTTCAAAGGTTCCAGTAGGTGAAAAAGGGGCTTTGACAGTCCAAAAAGTCCTTGTTGTATTTGCTTTGCAGTATAAGGCTCCTTATCATTAGACATCCCAGCTCAGTGAGGGATGTCATAACAACATGGAGGAAGGACCTTGTGTAAGATATTAAAAACTATATTTTGTATTTATGTAGTAAATATGATATCAGTGCTTCTATGTCCACAGATGCCTTGGGGCTTTATTTTTTCAAAATGCACCAGGTTGTTCATGAGGTGGTACCATGTATGTGTGTGTGTGTGTGTGTATAATTGAATGATCCAAAAATATCTTCTATGTTCAATACGTTCTTGTTATGCACCTCGATAGAATCTCTTTTCTCTGGTGCACCATAATGTTTTTATAGAAATATATATTTAAAATGATATTTTATTATTTTTTATATTAATTATTAATATCGTAGTGCTTGATTCATGAAGCACCAGCGATTACATTTGAATCATACACACTAGGGTGTTGGGGAGAAAGTTCCCTCAATAAGTCATTAAAATATATATTAAAAGCTATATATTTTTATTTTATGATAATATCTAAGATGGTGATTCTATCTAAGGACGCCCCTAGGAATTCCTTATAATGAATCAAGGTATTCATATGAAGTGCTCCAATAAAGTTATATAAAAATATATTCAAAACTATAGTTTCATATTTTTTAAAATAATATATGATATTGATGCTTTTATGTATAGATCCCCAATGGATAAATTACCATGAACGCATTGGGGAATACTTCCATTGGTGCCCTAGTAATGTTTATATTGTTTTAAGAATTTATTTATTTATTATTGAATAATAAATAAATGTTTATTGTGTTTGGTGTGTTCTTGTTATATATATATATATATAAGTGCACATGTTTAATTGATCCAGGTGGATATCAGTGACCACCCACCTATTCCATTTGGACGTGCACTATCAATTCTTGCAACTTTTCACATTCAACACAACTTACTATTTCTAGCAGGTTTTCGGGTCTTGCATTCCCGAAGCCGTTTTGGGGCCTTAATGATCCAGGTGGACATTGGTGGCCACCCACCTATTCCATTTGAACTACATACAATTCTTTTCATTTTTAAGTTACTGGCAACTTACTATTTGTGATAGGTCTTCGGTCCTAAACTTCGGAGCGTTTGGGGCCTAACGACGTTTTGGGCATCGTTTTTTCGACAAATATGATTTCATTTTAGAATTTATATTTTCAATAGTAGTTGTAGTCCTCGAATAGATATTTCTAACGATGTATCATATACATCAAACGGAGATCGTATGCCAAAGTTACGTCCCCGGGAAGTTGAAACACCAATTTACCCAAACGGGGCCCATAGTTTTGGCGCTTCATCTCCTAGGGTTAGGTTTTTGGAAATTTAGAGTTCTCCATTGTTTTTTCATAATAAATAGGCCCTTGAGCCTCATTGTAAAACGATTGGAAGATGCAGCGCGCCACATCTTTTCTCGAGAGATTCGGCGCGGCACCTAGCTATTTTATTTCCATTATGTTTGTAAGCGTATTTATGTTATTTGATATTAATGAAATGAAGCCTTATTTCCACTGCATCTCTATGTTTATGGTTATTTCTGTATTTTGTTGCATTCCTGCATAAATCCGGATCATTAATGGGGCATCAATGCCTTGTGTAACTAAGTGTGCTTGCCTCCACTAGCAGCCTCCACAATAAAGAGAGTGATTTTTTTTTTTTTTTTTGGGGGGAGGGGGGAGTCGGTATGATCCAGGTGGATATTGGTGGCCACCCATATTCCCTTGGGCCCCCACCATTGTCTCTTTCATTTTTTCCAGTTTTTGGCATAACTTACTATTTTTGCGCCGAGTCCCGAACTCCCGAGTTGCTTTGAGTCCCAACCATGTTTTTTGGGACCGCGCCTCCAGTCAATATCAATGCATTTTGGAATGATATTCATGGTGAAAGATAAATTCCTGATAGAACTTTAAATAATGATGTATCATGCGTCAAACTGAGATAGTATGCCAAGCATGTCTCGTAAGTTGAAACACCAATTTACCCAAACGGGCCCATAGTTTTGGCACTTCATCTCCTAGGGTTAGGGTTTTGGATGTTTTAGGTTTTTCCATTGGTTCTAAATAATAAATAGGCCCTCAAGCCTCATTGTAACATAGTTCAGAGGCCTGAAGCTGCCACATCTCTTCTCAGAGATAAGCTACCAGCGCCCTAGCTAGTTTATTTCCATTCTGTCTGTAAGCAAATTTCAGTTCTTTGGTATTATTGAAATGAAGTGTTATTTTCACGCACTCGTATTTATGGTTATATGTTTATCTGCGTTCCCGCATAAACCGGGATCGTTGGTATCGTAGCGGTCGTTTTTCTCGATCCTTCTTTGCGCCCCAACAACGAGGCCCGTTATAAGGACCTAGCTTGATCTCGTGGAACCTTTCGTGAAGATCACCAAGAACTGGTGATCTCTCATGGGGGATGAAAAGAAAGATGAGGGAGCAGGAGATCCTATAAAAATATTGCTCGAGGAGGCCCTCAAAAAAAAAAGGAACGCGATGATGGATAGTTTTGCTCAGATCCTTCAACGGCTGCCCACCGGCGGCGCATCTGCATCCAGTAGCCACTCTGGAGTTGCGACTCCCTTTAAGGTACAAGTAAATTTTGACATTCCAATATTTGAGGGTCAAATAGACGCAGATGCCGTAGATAGATGGTTGAATCTATTAGAAGGATATTTCTCTGTTCATGACTTTTCAGACCGGGAGAAGATTATTTTGCACTCCTCAAAGCTACCCCCCATGTTAAGGACTGGTGGGAAACCTACTGTGAGAACAAGGACCAGACAGAACCCTCTCTGTTCTCGGCCGTACCAACTTGGAATTCTTTCCGAGACGCCGTCAAGGAACAGTACTATCCCATGGGGAGCTATGAGGACAAGTACATACAATGGACCACGTTGCGACAACAAAGGGATCAAGATGTGCACGAGCTGACGAATCTGTTCCATACCCTGCGCACAAGTTGGGTATCAAAGATTCAAAGAAACATTTGGTGCTAAAGTATCGCAGCTGCCTGCACAGATACATTCAGGAGGAAATGGAGTTCCTCGACATCTCCTCGCTTGGTACGGCATACCGGTATGCTGCCAAGATTGAGCAGAAATTCAAACAGAAGAAGCGAGACTTTGGATCTGCGAATAAAAATCAAGGGAAAGGTGATTCCAAACCGCAGAACAAAATACAGAGCCAAGGCATGGCGGCTAAAGACAACCCGTCAAAGCCACCAGAAAAGAACAGCACCGCAAAGCCAAAGAAGGACATGGGAAAGTGGTGTGAGTTCCATAAGAGTTCCACTCACAACACAAGTGAGTGTTGGGCCAAGCAGTCTCTAGTGGCCGAGATGAGGGCTTCTAAGTTAGATGCATGCTTTGACTCCGAATCAGAACCTGAAAAGGGGAATGAAAAAGGGAAACAGATTATTGATGTGGAGCCCAATGCCACTGTTGCCACTACAAAGATCCAGAAGGAGGAACTGGAAGATCCAAAGGAGGAGGAACGTCTCTTCCACTCCCAGATGTGGGTAAAGGGCTCCCTTGTACAGTTCATTGTCAAAAATGGGAGCCAAAAGAACCTCATTTCAACAGATGCCGTGAAGAGGTTGGGCTTGCCGACCACAGCTCACCCACATCCATACACCATCAGGTGACTTCACCAAGGACGAGATATCCGCGTCAGCCAGCAGTGTCGCCTTCCCTATAGCATCAAGCCCTTCACGAATGAGGTATTATGTGACGTTGCTTCTATTGATGTTTCTGATGTATTATTAGGACAACCATACTTGTGGAAGTGTCATGCTATGTATGAGTCTCGACCTCGTGTTGTTATTGTTACTTTGGGAAATAAGTTGTACAAGATACCAGAGGTACCACCTCCTGCGGCTATCTCTTTGGTTACTGCAAAACAATGCAGTGAGGTCATTTCCCAAACCAGGAAATTTGTTTTCCTGATGATCTGCTCCCAAGGCAAGAAGAAGATTGTGGCCACGACCTCCAGACAGGGCTTCTCTGCACGAAAACAACAAATGGATAAGGTTGTGGAGGAGTACGGGGACATCTTCACCTCACCCACAGGGGTTCCTCTGCACTGTCAGGTCAAGCACCCGATTGATCTGACCCCAGGTGCGTCGCTACCCAATGGACCGATATATTGGTGCTCTGTTCTGGAGAATGATGAAATCAAGAGGCTGATTCAGGAGATGTTTCAGAAAGGTCACATCAGACCAAGTTCATCACCCTGTGGGAGCCCGACCGTGTTGGTACAGAAGAAGGATGGGACGTGGAGACTCTGTATTAACTATCGGGCGCTGAACAAGATCACTGTCCGGAATAGGTACCCAATCCCACGGATGGATGACCTTCTGGACCAACTCAAAGGTGCAAAATATTTCAGCAAGATCGACCTGAAGTCTGGGTATCACCAGGTACCAATTGAACCCTCTGGTGTGTGGAAGACTACCTTCAAAGCCAAGGAAGGCCTTTTTGAATGGCTGGTCATGCCTTTCGGGTTGACGAATGCTCCCGCAACCTTCATGAGGATGATGGACGACATCTTACATCCATTCACCAACTCATTTGTAGTGGTGTACTTGGATGACATTCTGATCTTCAGCAAGACTTGGGAAGAGCACCTTCACCACATCCGACAAGTCTTCCAAACACTGCGGCAACACAAGTTGTGTGCCAATTTGGAGAAGTGCACGTTTGGCATGACCCAGGTTCAATATCTGGGATACATTATTGATGAAAGGGGGTGCATGTGGATCCAGCCAAGATCCAAGTCATTCGGGATTGGCCAGCCCCGACTACTATAACAGAGCTTCGCAGCTTTCTGGGTCTTGCTAATTTCTACCGTAGATTCGTGTTGGGATTCTCTCATATCACTTGGCCCTTGAGTCAAGTCACAAAAGGAGGAGCGAGAGCAAAATTATTTTGGTCAGAACCTCAACAGAAGGCGTTCAAAGAATTGAAAAATCGCCTCTGTTCTGCCCCAGTGCTCACCTTACCAGACTTGCAGCAGCCGTTTGAGATCGAGACAGATGCCTCTGACTATGCTATTGGGGCAGTTCTTACTCAAAAGGGACATCCAGTGGCATATCACAGTGAGACATTGTCTGAGACAGTTCGCAAGTATCCCACCTATGACAAAGAAATGTATTCCATTGTGCAAGCCTGTCGACAATGGAAGCATTACATTTTTGGGAAGGAAACAATCATCCACACAGACCACCGACCCCTGCAGTTCATACAGACACAAGGGAAGTTGCAGAATGATCGCCATCAGAAGTGGTCCACATATCTGCAACAGTTTCATTTGAACATCAAGTACAAGAAGGGTAGCACCAATCATGTTGCAGACTGCCTCAGCCGACCACCGATCATGGTGCTCACCACTGTGCTCAACTCTTGTGGGCACGAGACTTCTGATTGGCCGCTTCTCTATGAGAGTGACCCAGAATTCGGCCACACTTACAAGGCACTCTTGGGGGGTACGCAAGTTCCAAATTTTCACCTCCAAGATGCACTTTTATGTCACCCGGGACACCTTTGTGTTCCTTCAAGTGAGCATGCCAAGATGATATGGGAAGCACACTACAGTCGAGTCGCTGGGCATTTCAGGGTCGAGAAAATAGTGGCAATACTACAGAAGTATTTCTATTGGCCGAACCTTCGAAAGGATGTCAAGAAGCACATCAGATCCTGCACTGCTTGTGCCATTGCCAAACCGACCATCAAGAAGAAAGGCCTATATACTCCACTACCTACCCCTAGTCGACCTTGGGAATCCATCTCCATGGATTACATGTCGGGCCTACCTTCTACTAAGAATGGAAATGACTGTGTTTTCGTGGTCGTTGACAGATTCACGAAGATGGCCATTATGGCGGCCTGTAAGAAGAATATCACAGTAGAAGCCACTGCTAAACTCTTCTTTGAACGAGTGTGGGTGCACTTTGGGATCCCACAGTCTATCATATCAGATCGAGATAGCAGGTTCTTCAGCACATTTTGGTCCAGCCTCTGGTCAATGTTGGACACAAAGCTCACCAAGTCCACAGCTTTCCATCCCCAAACAGATGGCCAGACAGAGGTCGTCAACAGAATGATTGTACACATTCTGCGCATGTACAATTCAAAGCATCCACGCATATGGGACGAGAGCCTCCCTTATGTACAACATAGTTATAACCGGGCTCTCCACAGTTCAATTGGCCATAGCCCCTTTCAGGTGGGCTTGGGATTCCAGCCACTATGTCCCATTGACGTAGCCATGCCATTTGCAGCTGCTCAGGCCGATTCAGCGCACGTCCAGTCTGAAGTTGACAAAGCAAGTAGCTTCATCAAGCGCATTCAACACATCCGCCAACAGGTTCATGATATATTGGACAGAGCCAATGCGAAGTACAAGCAGCGCCATGATCAACACCGGGTTCCACACCACTTCCAGGTGGGCGACAAAGTATGGCTACATTTGCAGAAGGAGCGCCTCACTGGACCTCACCGCAAGCTTCGCCCGCTCCGATACGGGCCGTACACCATCACCAAGGCTGTAGGTAACAATGCCTTCGAGCTTATTATTCCACCATTCCTTGGTCTGCACCCAGTCTTCAATGTGGATCGCCTTCGTCCTTACTTTCCACCTCTACTGGACACCTCGGACATTGCAGAACAACTCACACCAACAGAGTTAAACCCAGACTGCATGGAACAGGCCACCACAGATTGTATCATGGACATTCAAATCAAGAACACTCGTCAACAGCAGATCCAACTGTATCGGGTTGTCAAAGCTGGCCAACTCCTGCACCAAGGAAAGTGGTTCACCAGGGACCAAGTTCAGCAGAAATTTCCTCATCTCATGGAGGAACTTAACGCAATGGGGACCATTGCTTCCTAAGGGGGGAGGAATGATCCAGGTGGATATTGGTGGCCACCCGCCTATTCCACTTTGGCCCCCACCATTGTCTCTTTCATTTTTTCAGTTTTGGCATAACTTACTATTTTTAGCAGTTTTTCGGGTCCTGAACTTCCGGAGCCGTTTTGAGGCCCTAAACGACGTTTTTTGGGTATTAAATTTGTTGCTATTTTGATCATCAAAATCGTCACAAAAGTTGTAGTCCTCGGATAGAGCTTTCTAATGATGTATCATGTGCGTCAAACGGAGATAGTATGCCAAAGTTACGTCCCTGGGAAGTTGAAACACCAATTTACCCAAACAGGGCCCATAGTTTTGGCGCTTCATCTCCTAGGGTTAGGTTTTTGGGATGTTTAGGGTTCTCCATTGTTTCTCAATAATAAATAGGCCCTCGAGCCTCATTGTAAATCAGTTCAGAGGCCTGTAGCCGCCACATCTCTTCTCAGAGATAGCTACCAGCATTCTAGCTAGTTTTATTTACATTCTGTCTGTAAGCAAATTTCAGTTCATTGATATTAATGAAATGAAGTGCTATTTCTGCTACACCTCTGTATTTATGGTTATATGTTTATTCTGTTGCGTTCCTGCATAAATCCGGATCATGGTAGTATCCTTCATATAGTGGGATCATGGAGGTCTATTGTTATTTCAATAAATATGGAATCATTGTAAGAAGAGTGCATTTAGAGGAAGATTTGTTGGCCGAGGCTTAGAATTCTAGACATTTAAAAAAGAAAACTAACTAATTGTAAGCACATAATGTATGAGCACATGCACCTACTAGAGAAGTTGGTTAGTCATGGAAAATGAAGTTTTTATCTTAGAGTTCGTTGTTTTAAGCCATATCGTGTAGCATAATTTCAAATTGAGTTTAAAAATAAGTACTAAAAGGTTTATTTTGGTTTTTGTGGCTAATGATTTATTAGGCATGTGGCATTGTTTGCTTGATTTAGACATCAACGGAATCAAACAAAACTAGGGTATTTGTGGCAATCGCCTTTATATCTATCCCTAAACATTACATAACAACTTCTATTTTTACGACTAAGGTGTTCACCTCTGGGAAGAACTCCCCTCCAACCCGGGTTGGAATTTGAAAACTAGGTTACCCGTCAAATATGCCGGTTTTAACAACTTTCTTACCCGTTTTCACAATTTTAAACAGAATTTTGACGGTTTGAAAAAAATTTCAACTATATTTGACGGGAAAATCACCCATGACGGGAAATTTGCTCGTCAAACTCCATCCCGAGTCCAACTATATTTTGTGTTACTCTGCACCACGAGATGCTTTGTTAGACAATTGCGCTACTCTGCACCATTCGATGCTTTGTTAGTTATTATGTTCAACCATTGGTTTATTGAACTCCGCGATAAGTGCCGCAAATGAAGGCATGTATGGCCACAAATGAAGGCATGTGCGGCCATGATAGTTGAGCTCCCCTAATTTCTCTACCAATCCCCTCATTTCACTAACAAAACAACCCTCAAGCAGTATGCACAACAATTTTTGTTTGCGTGAGCCATTGATTTTTCCCCGAATGGTGACTACTTGAAGTTGTTGTGGCATTGTGATTATCCACATTCTCATGAAGGTTGGGCCTGTTGGGTGTTACTTCTCGGATTTTGATAGCACTCTCATCACCAACAGGTTTTTCCAGCCTCTGGAAACTAATGTTGAACACCATTTCAACTTTTGTTTATGGCTTCTCTGTGCATATGAACATTGTCAAATTTCTCAGAACTTTTTTTTTAGTATTGAGATTTGGGTTATTTGAACTTGCATATTGTCATTGTTTGGAGACCTGTAGAAGGATTTGTTGTCGTAAACAAAGTCTGCGGATTCAAATTTGTGTGTTCAAAAAATGTAATCCACTGGAAACTTGCATAACTGTTAGTCTTGGAGTTTGCAGTACCGTTGGAGACCATGTTGCATAAATCAAAATAGAGGGTTGTTAAATGGAAACAAAGTTAAAAAATTACAAAGCATCGAAAAAATGGGAGTTATACATATCTATGACGACTTCAACGTGAAATTCTAAGACAAAAACAGAGGCACATGACTAGTAAGAATGAAGGTTTCACCAATGCCAAACTCCATGGGAAATAAAGCATAATTTGTGTTCCCTTGAATTAGTTGAATTTCTCTACAATCAGATCCTAGTGCTTTAAATTTCCATGTGTTTTCAACATTAATACTTGAGTACTGTGATATTTCTAATCCAAAAAAATGACTATAGTTTGGAAAGGTTTGTTAAATGAAAATAAGGATTTCTTCTGAGCTTATTTTATAGGCAACACGAGATTATATAATCCTCCTCTTGCACACCCAAAAGAGAAATATTTTGGTACACATATATCAGGGATGAGTACTAGTCATGGAATCTATAAGTATCTATCACTTCATACTTCCTTTCTTTTGCGGTGATGGTTGTTCATGTGGTAATTATTCATGCATGATCATGGTTATTTGGAGTCATTGATTACAAAAATATTCCCAATGTTTGTTTCTTTTTTTTTTTCAGAAGAAAAAAACGCTGTATATATTAGAAGAAAATATATGACAGTACATGATCAACCATACATTCTCAAACTGTTGATTAAAACAGCGAGAAAACCCCATATACCAAATACATCCAGAATACACTTCTGTTGAGAAGTGATTCGATGTTCATGGCCAACAATAACGGGTAGTATAAAACATACCCACGAAATCATCCCTGCATACATAGAAAAGAAACGTCCAGAGAAAATACAACAGCATCATATTCATGACAATAAGGACTAAAAGATAACTGAAAAAGAAAGAGGACAAACAAAAGGTGAACTCCATAGCGTCTTCCATGGCTGAAAAGAGGGAGTCTCGCTTGTGCAAACACCAACAAGGCACACTTGAAAACTTGAACGAGATCGAAATCCTATTGTAGTGCCAAAACCCTTGAATAAAACTGGCTCGCTTGTAATGGATCATGCACGCTTGACAAATGAAAATCCGACTCGCTTGTTGAAATGCCAAGTACGGCTGTAGAAGAAAACCAGCCCAGGATAAAACCAAAAACCCTGCATACCAAAATAGGCTCGCTTGATGAAGGATAATCTGATCTGAAAACAAAATAGCACCCAAACAACAAAGAGATCGATCCCCATGATTGGGGGAGATCCGGCTCCCCAACTCGATCCAGAGATCCGAAGATCCGACACCTTACTTCATCCAACCAAGACCGGCCTGCCATTCCGATCTGGGATCGAAAGGATAAGAGCTGTCCAGACGAATAATGAGCACGTCGGCCTCCAGGTCCAAACAAATACCCGTTGCATCAGAAATCGACAAATCAGAAAGCTGAGAAGCGTCGGGAACCATCGTGAAAACAAGGTACATCGACGAGGGATATAGTGGCAGTCCGGACATACATCCAAAGATCTAAAATGCAGCAAGCCCGAAGAAACACACGAGCCCAAAGCCAGAAAAGATATTAATGGTGGAGAATGACATAATTAGGATGTGGGAGATCGCCTATCTAGGAATAATAGCAGAACCGTGTCGCAGCAATTAGGATTAACTCTGCTACGCTATGGTTGATCGGAATATCTCTCAAAACCGATCCACTGTTCTCTGTCATACAACATGACACCGACCCGACTCTACAATCGTGTGGGGAATTTGAACCATGTGGTGAAGCCGAACCTCACATAACCGAACCACTGTTCTCTGTCAATCGACTTGACACCGACCCAACTGTACAATCGAGTGGGGAAGCAGAATCGTGCCGCTGCTCATAAATGGAGGCCCCGGGATCGAAATCTAATTAGATACGAACCCAGAAACATAACTCGAACACGAGAGAGTTGGTGAACGGACACTCCCGGGGGTCATAAATGGGAGCACAAATAAACGAAGGTTCAATCAATATGGACCGTCCAACATAGGGGCAATAATTCTATATCGTCGCCGATGTCAGACGAATAAAGAGATTGGAATCTCGAAATGACAAAACCCCGGAAAACATTTCAAATTAGCCGGAAATACCAACGGCTAACCTGAAAAACCAGAGAGCCCTCCGCTTTGTCAGTGACATCAGCCATGGCCATCAGCGAAAGTCCATCATCGCCCGCAAAGAAGGCGAAATATGCTGATCACCCCACACTCTCAGCAACCACAAACCTGGGCACCAAATAGAAACGACCATCAGAAACTTCATTAAATAACGAAGCGCCAAGGTTGACACGGCAACCATGGCCCAATCTCTGAAATCCAGAAACAATGGCACAGTCAAAAGCAGTGGTCCACGCTGCCCAGAACAACCAGCAACCAGGATCTCAGTAGGATCTTAGTAATCAGAGGCTTTCACCGTCCGGTCCGCAGATGAGAAAACCCGAAACCATCCCACTTAGATAGCTGCAACATACACCTCCACGGAATAAACGAGATAAAACGAATCAACCTGGGTTCACCCAACACCACCATGACCAACCTATGCTTGTTCACATTGGGTACCAGCCATATGCAAATTCAATAGCCACCAAAAACGATCAACAAATGTTCATATTGGGTTCCAGCTAATGATCTCCTTCATTAACCACCAAAAACATGCACAAATAGTCGACAATGGGTACCAGCATCAAAACATGCATCATTAGCCACCAATATCAAAACAAAACAAATATTCTCATGGGTTCCAGCACGACAAAACAGGTGACCATCTTACCTCATCAAGACCAATTTAACCACTGTAATCCAGTCCCCTGTGCTTGGATTCTATGACCTCACTAATATAATAACTATAACAGCCCTAGCCACCAAACGCCACAATATCGAGTTCACATTGGGTACTAGCATAAAAAATATTCATCAGTAGCCACCAAAAGCAACATTCCCCAATGTTTGTTTCATATCTCAATTAATTTAATGATGAATAGACAGAGGGTCGAGATCAGACATTAAAAGATTTGCTACAAGAACAATTTGAAAGCATTCATGCATATATTATAAACATTGAGTGCCTTGATCCACTCAACGACCAAAATGCGTATAGTGTTGATCTTGGTTTGGCGACTATGTAAAATGCATGCTCAGTGACTCCTTTGCACATCCGAACCACCATGGAGATGTGGAATGTACTCTTGGAAAGATGTTATGGCTTCAAATATTTATACCTCAAAATTAAACACACATGTTTATATATATATATATATATATATATATATAAATAATGGAAACAAAAGTATGTTATATATTGTGCCAAAAAGGAAGAAATTAGCAACAAAATTTACAGATCTACCCTTGCTTCACCATTAGTTCGAATCATGTTCCCTATAAACATGATTATGATTTTAATTTGGGTTTAAGCTTAGTTTTATATGAAACCTGCTTTATATAAGAGTTTTATTGGTGGCTTCGCTTTGTGAATCTATATCCGTCACAACATAATAGGATGGAATCTTTAACTCATGGTGTCAAAATCTATTGCATTTAGACCTAACTTCATATGAAATTAGATAGGAAAACTGCATTGTTATTTTAATTTTAACTGAAATGGAAAATTTTCCATATTTAATGACATGGTGTAACTAATCCGCAAGCATGAAAATGCACTTACATATTGTTCTATTTGAAGTCAAAACGTCTTGAGTGTATACACAAATTTCTATGTGGAAAACTATAACGATCATAGTTTGGTGCGGAGCATAAACATGATTTCCTTGGAAGCAATTACTGTCTCCATTGTCGGACTGGGGGTAGCCGCCTTTACCTCTTCAGCTGCTACTGTACCCAACATTACCCTGACAACGACAAGGAAAGTTGCAGATGTGGATTTAACTAAGCCTTCCATTATTGCTCACTCAAAAGAAACTTGGTGCCATAGAAGATAATGGGAAAAATTAAGCACAGATCTTGCCAAACAAATCTGAATCTCCAACTGAGCAACTCGGGACCGTATACTCTTCGAGATTCGAACCCTCAATCAATAAGATCGAGAGATGTGAGAGGTGCGTATTAATGAACCTCCTCTCTGCCATCTAGGTCCCGGCGAGCTTTATTTCCACTGCCATAGGCCCATAAATGTGCCCAGGCAGGAAATGCCCGCCGTCAGATCAAAACGGTAGATCATCGTGCGGTGAGCATTCTCTGCCTGGGCGCATTTATGGGCCTATGGCAGTGGAAATAAGGCTCGCCTCTAGGTCCCACTACCAACTACTAAACTGCAATACCAACAACTAACATGCAATTTAACGCGTGTCGGAGAAAAGAATAAAAAATATTCCTGTTTTAGAAAAAGTATATGTAATCAAAAGACTACGATTACAGGTACAAATATGCAGTACAATACTATCAAATTTACGAAAAAATAAAAAGCATTTCTTTCTTATCTATATATATATATATATATATATATATATATATATATAATCTTATTTTTCTATTATTTAAATTACTAAATATTTTAATTATTTATTTGAATTTTCATGTGATAATGAAAATATAGAGATCTTAATTATAAAAGTTATTGAACAACAATATTAAGCAATTACTTTGTCACTCTTTTTTTTTATTTGGGGTAGTCTAACCATGCTGCAAATTTGCAAGATTTTGATAATATCTGGCAAGAATTTTTGTAAATCGAGGTGTCAACCTTCAAGATTTCGGGTGCCGCAAAGGTTATTAATTTTTTTTCGCCAAATTTCGACCACTTTTGATCGTCCAGGGAATTCCTTCGTCTATATAGACAACACCTTTTTATTTTGAAAAAAAAAAAAAAAACTTTGAAAAACCAGGCCCACCAGGTCATGTGGGTATAGGGTATAGTGTCCCCACCCATAGAGGAGCAATTCCTCATCCTCTGTAGACGACACCTTTTCTTTTGAAAAAAAAAAGACTTTGATAGATCAGGCAGGATCAGGCAGATGCACAGTGTGGTTGAGCTCAATTGTCCCCATGAGGACATGTCAACCTACAGAGTTTTCATTGTAGACGTCCATAGAATCAGGGTTTGATCAAGGAGTTGTTTTTAGTGTGATTTTGGTGGATTTTTGGCAGAAATTAAGGAGAAAAATTTGTAGTGAAATCTTGATTTGTATTTTTTAAATTGATTTTTTGATTGCATATATAAATTCAACACCCTCAAAAACTTCTTGAACTTTTTGATTAGGCAAAATTCACACATCAAACTTATAATTTCAATGAATCCTTACCTAATTATAAATAAATTAACAAATATAAACCAAAAAACTTTTCAAAAAATCACAACAACAAATAACTTTAATGTGCATTTTCTTTGATGAAGTCGCTTTTCATCCCTTTAAACAAGTAGCGTTATGCGATCCACCAACACGGAAGGATTGACATGGAAATCTAACAGCTTCCCAAAACCGCTCTTGCTAGAGGCAAACAAACGTTAGCTGTCGTTATCATCACTTGGGTTTAGGTTAGCTCAAATAAGGGTGGAGAAATGGTAAGTTCAGACCATGTAATCAATCAATATATATACAATTGAATAACGGCACCGCCTTGCAGCGTAATTATCCTAGAAGAAATATAATTAAACTGATATCTACTAGAGTCACTCACTTTCACTTATATTTTCACATGAATTGTTTCTGACAAATAAGTTTCTTGGAGTTTTCGCAATTCATATGTGCATCTCTAAGCCTTAAGTCTGGATCAACCAGTGAGGTAACCAGTGATGTCAGTGGGTTGTAGTTTGTTTAAAAATTAAGTTTTTTTTAGGAATTTGGCTTCTATGATCCATAAAATGTATATAATTATTTTTGGTGAAAATCACATGTAAGTAAATGTTGTCAACACATTTTGAACTAGCCCGTTTTGAACCAACCATTGTGGTTCATTATCAATACAAGATGAGAAATATGATCAAGGAACCTATTTAAACAGACAAGGAAAGCTCCAACTAGCTGTTCTAAAACAACGACTAGTTTGACTAGAATAAAAAATTTAATAAAATTTTACTTTATTTAATTATATTCCTATTTGTTTATTTATATATTTATTTATTTAATTTTTTTTATTTTTCTATGAATTAATTAATAATTAAATGTTGTCTAATTTGAATTTAATTTTTTTTTTATTTATACTATTTGAAACTAATTTTAATTATGTGTTATATAATTAAAATTCATTAATAAGTATACGTTATATAATATAATCTAATCAAAATTCTTATTTTATTTACTTAATAGGTAATTTTATTAATTTAAATCATAATATAATAATAACAATAATAAAAATGAAAATAATAATACTAAATCTAAAGGAATAAGAAGGGGAAAACCTTAAATGGATGAGAATACTGGAGCTTTTGACTGCCCACGTGCGCTTCCTGCACCCTCCTTTGTGTTCCTGTTACAACTTCGTCGTCATGGCCCCAGGAGGGGGCCCTAAGCCCGATCCCCCTCTTCCTCCGGAACTATTGGCCTTCAAAACACTGGTGGCTAGCAGCAACAATCGCCCAGCAAGCACATGGGCTTTACTACTGGAGCAATAATATAGCACATGGGTTCATATTGGGGGATATATAATGAGGAAAAAATGACATTTTATATTGGGGGATATATATGGGGTAAAGGTTTTTGATATTGGAAGGTATAAAAAATAGAGTTCAAAATTAATGAAAAAATATAAAGAGGTATAAAAAATGTTAACGAAAAAATGGATACCTACAATATATAGTGAAAGTAGGGGCTTTTTAAATTGAAAAGGTGTATTGGGTTTATATTGGTTAGGGGTTAAATAATGTGACTTTTAGAGTAATTTTTCAATATGTACTCAAATTAAGGGTGTTGTTTAATATGTTATGATTACACGTGATATGTTAGAGGTTCGTCGAGTGAAGCCCCTGTGCCAGCAAGCGACCTGCAGCAAAAATTTGTGAAAATACTGGAAACGATCCCCACAGTGGATTTGCCAACTGAAAAACCTTGTAGATCAGTGCTAAACCTTGCAGAATGCGGGCTCATTGGGCAGTTCACGGGGCTCTGGCCCTTGCCAAAAATTGTTGAAGCCTAGATCCAAAGGAATCAAACTTCTCTCATTAAAGATGGCATCAGAAGCTACTTTGTCAATAAGGGATTCTTTGTTTTTTGTTTTTGAAGCAGCTGAAGACAAGAACTTGATATTCTGAAATGACCCATATTTTATGGGCCTTCAGGGCCTATATTTGAACCAATGGACCCCGGATTTCGATCCGAGCCAAGACATTCCATCGGCTGTTCCGGTTTGGGTTCGCTCACCCCAACTTCCTCTCCACTGCTGGAACCCTAAATCTTTAGAAACCATTGGTAAAAAACTTGGGAAGTATACCAACAGAGTAGAAAGGAGAGATCAGTACTCCTGCGCTCGAATCTGTGTTGAAGTCGATTTGGAGGAAGGCCTCCCTGAGGCTATTAAACTCACGGTGGCTGACTGGACTCACATCCAAAAGATTGATTACGAGTAGCTCCCATTCAAATGCCAGTTTTTCCATGGTTATGGACACTTTGCCAGATATTGCAAAAAGAAAATAGTGGAGGAGATTGAGACCTCCAAAGAGGAACAATGGACTCAGTTGCAGAAAGTTGCCTCTAATAAACAGAACACCATAACCAAAAGGAAAAGTAAGCATATAGGTAGCGTCGTCCCTACCTCAGCGACACAAGGGGAAGGAACTTCTGTCCCTCCTAGCACAAATGTAAACTCCAACCCCTTCGACATTCTAAGCACCCAAGAAGAACTTCAAACTGCATCAAAAGTCGAAGTGACGAAACAACAACCAAAACCAATAGAAGAAGACAAAAGATAGCAAGAAACTACCTCAACACAAATTGGATCCCCAAGAGGAGACTCCACCTCCCTGACCTATGCAAAGATTACAAAGAAGAAGCCCCTAAATCCTCTGGATCTTCAGACGAATAAACATTCAAGCGACCCTTGAAAAGAGTCGGGAGGAAGTCACACAAAGTGGAAAGAGAAGAAGAGGCTGAGAAGCAAAAAATGCAAGGCAACCAATGTACGATTGAGATGTCCATAGGCAGAAAAAATCAACCCAGGCCTCACAAAGGCCACCCCTCTGCAAGTAAATAATGTGTATAGTCTCATGGAACTACAGAGGCTTGGGGAATCCCACAAAAACGGAAGTAGTGAAGAACTGTTGGACGGATAAATCGTTCTTGCGGACAAGACCGATCTCCCTAGTGTCAGAAGACAATCTAGCAACAAACGAACAACTAAGTTCTGTTATAAGAAGAGGAAAAGTTGGGTCCCATTCCTTTCCGATTCAGCCCTTTATGGACTGAAAGGGATGGGTTTTAGGAGACTATATCGAAAGCTTGGTCCACCCCAGTCAGTGGCTCAACTAGCTATGTGTGGGAAAAAATACTGAAAGCCACTAAATCAACGCTGAAATAATGGCTTAAAAAACTCTCAAGTTTATCTACGAGCCTTAGAAAGTAGGCCACCGAGAGGCTGCTTGAACTGCAAATGAATATGGAACAACATGATATCACTTCCTCAGAAATACATCTTGAGAAAGTTGCCCGACAAAGCTCTTTTTAGGCCTTCAGAATCGAGGAGGAGCCCTTGAGGCTTAAATCACGCAATATTTGGCTCAAATCTGGAGATAAAAATTTTGCTTTCTTCCACAAGAAAATCCACACCCGCCTATTGAGAAACCACATTGCAAAAATCACCTCCACGGATGGGACTGTGCATAAATGAATTGCTGAGATTCGTGAGGCTGCTACCTCTCACTTCCAATAGCTTTATATAGAAAGTGGAGATGAAAATGAAGAGGAAATCTCAGAATTCCTCTCTCACATCCCAAGTCTGATAAAGGAGGAGGAAAAATACAGTCTCCTGAGGCCCTTCACAGAAGAGGAAATCAGCAAAGTCATCTAGGTGATGCAGCCAGACAAAGCCCCTGGTCCAAATGGGTTCTCCATTCACTTCTATAGAATCTGCTGGGATATTATAAAGGATGATATGATTCGAATGATAAAGGGATTCCAACAAAAAGCCAAAGTGGGGGGGGGGAGCACAAACTCAACCTTCCTCTCTCTGATCCCTAAAGAAGCAGACCCTATCTCTTTTGACCGTTTCAGGCCAATTTCGCTCTGCAATGCTTCTTACAAGATCATCTCCAAGCTCTTGGCGAACATGATTAAACCTCTATTAGAAAATCTTATCTTTTCCAATCAAGGTGGTTTTGTCAGAGGAAGGCACATCTTGGACAATGTGGCTCTAGTGCAGGAAACCATCCATTCCAATCTCCAATGCCACGAGAAAGGGATGATCATCAAACTAGACATGGAGAATGCCTTTGACCGGGTAAGACATTTTTCTCCTCCAAGTTCTTTCCGCTTCTAGTTTCATCTCTACATTTATTAGGCTAGTAATCAAAGCTTGTATTGGAGAGTCGTGGATTTCCCACTTGGTAAATGGTAGGCCACTTGGCCATATTTTAAGCTTCGAGAGGGGCATCGTATACGTCATTCCCCCCTTCCTATATATCTTGATGGTCAACTCCCTTTGCCGGAAGCTGTCAGCAGAGAAGATTAAATTCTCTCTTCCTGGAGTCAAGGCTGTGAGAGGCACTGAGCCAATCAACCATGCCTTGTTTGCAGATGAATCCCTACTTTGGGGGGGGTGGGGGGCACTACCCTTAAGATTCAAAGGAATTTAAAGAGGTTATCAACAACTTCTGCAGAGTTTCTGGAGCCCTAGTCAATAGGAGAAAAAGTGCAATGTACAACTGGGAGATTGACCAAAAAAACATGAACCGGATTGCCCAAGTTCTTGGCTATGTGGGTTTTTCCAGCTGGGATAAAATAAAATACCTAGGCCTGCCTTCGACTTAGGGCATTAACAAGGCCCTTCATTGGGATGAGATCCTTAGCAAAATTAAGACCAAAATGAAATTTTGGGGGTGGGCAGTGGCTTACCACGGCCGGAAAGCTTATTCTGGTTAAATATGTCCTCTCCTCTCTCCCCTTATACCAGGAAACATTTATTTTGGCCCCTAAATCAATTACTGATCAGATCTCAAAGCTCCTAAGAAACTTTCTATGGTAAGGTGGCAAGGGAAATTAGAAAAAATTCCATTTGGTTAGCTGGGACATAGTGAAAAGAGCTCTTTTAGATGGGGGCCTGCAAGTAAGAGATCTCAGACTGGCCAATCTGGCCTTGGGAGGGAAGATGATCTGGAAAATATTCTTGAATCCCCATGTTATGAGAATTAATCCCTCTTGCAGACAAGAGCGATCTCCCTAGTATTCTACAAATAGCTAGAAACAAATATCCATTTATAAATCGTTTTCTCTAGATTACTTGCAATTCATAATTATTATAAAAAAAGAAAGAGGACATGCCCCTACCTTGAAATCAAATGTTCGGTGTAGTATTTTATCTAGTCACTCCAAAGAGACTTTTTCAGTAAAGACTTTTTCAGTAAATAGAGCCTACAATCAAAGATAGACAAAAGAATTAAAAGCACCTGCAACATATAATAATTAAGAACAACTAATCTAACTTAGTGATCAAGGAGTCTAAGTATTGAATTATTCAAATAAGCACAAGAAAAACTCAATGAGAAAAGGAGATCCATATGTATTATCTTGAATGAAAAGAGTAACTTTATAACCTAATGCCTTGATGTATTACAAGTTTCTCCTGAGGTCCTAAACAATCGTTCCTCCTTCAGTTTTACAAGCCTTCCTCTCTTTGAACCAACATGGGGTTATGGACATAAGTGTGTGATAATTCTCATGCCAACAACAACTAGTGTAGAAAGTATGCTCTCTTGAGGATTTCTTCAGCAACTAACATGTATGTCTACAATCTACCCTTAACACTGAAACATGAGCTCAATTTATAGGGAAATGGAGGTAGTTTCAGTTCCATGAAGAAGGTGATGGATTCCTCTCATGAAGGGATTTGAGCTCCATAGACAAAGGGATAAGCTCCATGAGTGGAGAGATGGAGCTCCATGAGTGGGGGGATAAAGATCGAACTGATCGCGCCTCTAGAAGCTTCCAGCTGGGAGAATATTTGACCAGCTGTGCTTCTAGAACTTACTTTTGCCTTTATTTGACCTTTTACAGGGGTCTGCATGTTTTATAAGCAGAATGTGCGGGAGCTGCTGCAGGCTATAGAACAAGTATCCGCGAACCCGCAGGAAAGGGCTATGAAAAGTGCGGAGTTAGACTTTTAAGGGTTTTAATGAGCTTTTCTCCAATTCCAAGACTTGGTTTAGGAACATTAGGCTTTTTGAATTCTAAGGGAGCATAACATAGGTAGTGATGAATCTATATAGACAGTCAAATGTCATGGTGACAAAATAACGTGTAACAGATTTCCCCTTAAAGTGCGAAGCCTGAGGTTGTTCTGAAGAGTGGAGTGATTTATCATTCTGATGATTGGATTGCAGACACACCAGTTGAAAACCTTTAAAAACATTCAATGCAAGCATATATATATATATATATATCATCGTTGAGGTAGGCATTTCCATACTCAGATCAAAACTAACTAAATGTCTTGGTACAAAAATTATTTTAATCATTACATCAATAGTAGACACAACATGGACGTAGTCATCTTTCAAAAGTAGTCTACTGTATCATGAATAATAAAACTCCTCGCAGCTTGGATGGTGGAAACTAGATTCAGGGTCTTGATTTCCGCTTCTCAAACTAGTACGATTCTATCCATGCGATTGATTGTGTCAAAGTCGAACATGGTAGAAACCACTTTATTACCAGTCAATGATGTAAATTTTTAACAAGTGTGAGAGAAACCACTAATAATTACAATGGCTCTCAAATTACTCAGTAAAATCCATGAAGTGTGAATGAATGATTTGCAGTCGAACACTTCACGAAATCATTTGTTCGAAGGTCAATGACGTAACATGTCGTCGAAGGTGAGAAACCTGCCATTAGGGAATGCATATCCCAAGGTACAAATCAACTTTCTAGATGATGAGCTGTCGTTGATAGAAAGTGATCCGTCGCAGAAAAGCCCACGAAATGAAACCATTAGATCAGTTTTTAACAAAATATTTGCAAGGGTTGACTTAGGGTTGGTTAACGTGAAGGGAGACAAATTTTTTCAATGAATGGTTTATTTGAACTGTCTCTTGAACATATAACGACACTGTAAATGGTTTGGTAACAATTGGCTTGAAGCTAATACCCAGAAACCGGCTGAAGACTTTCAATGTGGTTTGATTAACTGTTAGACAAATTATTTTCCCAACCTAGGTACAAGTGTGACAAAAGTGTCGTGTTTAAAAGTGGTATACTACTTTTTAAACAAGGGTGACAACTAGATTCTTTTTCTCTCTTTTTCCCCACCATTACTGGCCAATACCTCTTTATTTTTGACAAGCTTAAAGAGGATAACATTTGCTTGTTGTGTAAGCTCATCCTCCGGATAATTCCATCTTAGTATTAAAATAAAAGCCTAAGAAGGAGTGGTTCGTTCTTATTTGTAATCGACATGTCCTTTACTGTTAAATTTTAACGAGTCCAGTATAAGAGAAACTCAACATTTTTCAGTTTTAGGGAGCCAAAAGAAAAACATAAGTAAACTCTGTGGTTGTAATTTTTCGTAAATTTAGTGTCTCAAGCCTGAAAAAGGATAAAATAATAAAGGAGAGAACTCTATTGACCATGATTAGTCAACGTATACCTTTTTCGTAAATAATCCATTTCAGTCTGGAAAATGGGTAAACTTATACTGAAGGGACGACTGTTTATTTCCTTTAACGAGTTCGAATAGTCAAGTACTCGGCAATATTTTCATATTTAGAGTCTGAAAAGGGCTTAAAAGAGAACTCTAGGTTTTCGCTTTTTCATAATTTTCAATAGCCCGAAAAAGTGATAAAAGTATACTTAGCATCAAAATAATTCTTTTCAGCAAAAAGTTGTATTCTGCACAAAAACTTGAAAGATTAAACATTCCTATTCCAGAGAAAAAATATTTAAAAATAACCTTTTAAATTGAAAAATAAATAAAATAAAATATTTTATTCATTCAAAAACTATAAAAAGGAGTTTAACAAAATCAGTTTCACCTTTTATCTTCATAGTAGCAAATTGAGAGCTTTTGGCAAAAAAGTTCTGGAGCTAATATCGGGAGAATCAACTGTTCATTTCGTGATTCGTCAGAACGAGGTAATCCACATCATTTTACTCTTCATTTCTATCCGTTTCAATTCTCTTTTTTGGCTTTAATTTCATTTTTTGACAATAATTTATGTTCAAAAATGCACTCTCATGGGTTCGCAAGTTATACACACGCTACCTGCGGACCCCGATAATTTTTCAAAAGGAAATTTATCGGGCTACCGCGGTTTTTGTGTGGAGCCCGTGCAAACATCCGCACTGTCTCTGCACAAAAACTGCAGAGGTGCCATGAGCATTTTAAAATTTACAAATTCTCTTAAAAATGATTAAAATTTTTCACTCCAATGGTTTCTAACTTTCAAATGTGTTTATTTGCAGGCTATTTCACCATGCTAGAGTGGAGAGAACGTGATCATAAGGCTATAGAAAATGAAGCCATGAATGATCCAGCAACAATGCGTGTGTTAAAAAATTGTCATTTATATAAGTTCTAGGTGATCCAAGGTATGAAAGCACATGTAGAGCTGATGACATGGTTAGTAAACACATGGGACGTTCAAGATTAGTGCTTTATCATTGGTTACTATCAGCTCAAAATCGAGCTCGAGGATATCTATTTCCTCATTGGATTGTAAAACATATCCTTGTTTGGGGCTAGACAAGGTGGCCTACCCGTTGCTAGCTACAAACAACAGTTTTGCAGTGATGAGGTATATCCAAAGGATAATCGCATAGACATAAAAACTATATTGCGATTAGATCTCAAAGTGATTGCATTCATGGTAACCAGGTTATGTGGAAGTGCGGCTCCACATGTAGCCACTAAATCTCAAATGCAGACCGTGGTAGAATGTTTTAGAGGCACCATATTCAACTAGTGCGAAGGGGTATTAGCCAACATGAAAGGCCAACTAACCAGAGAAAAGAATGCAAAGTTGAAAAACTTTAGTTATGGTGCCATTTTGATTTCTTTTTCTTTGGAGAGAATCCCACTTCTCGCCCCTCAGCTTATTCCAGTAGATCGTGGGGAACCTTGGGAACCTCAAATGGTATGTTGGGTTGCATTAATGGCCCGCCATGGTGGCGATGGCAGTTCAGTGGTTCGGTTCACTCCGACGTACTTTATGTGGCTAAGGAACCAAGTCTTCACAATTGAAGACTTCCCCTATGCAGGTATAGATTTTAAAGGTGATCATGAGATGCCCTTGCCTCCAAGGGCACAATGTGACAAATCAGGTAAGAAAACTATTTTGATGTTTTTAATCTAATTTTTTTTTTTTTTAAACTATCCAATACTGATAAAAATATTTAAATGAAGATGTTGGTCCATAACGACCAGCTACACTCCGCTGCTTTGATAGGTGGCAAGCAGAGCCTATATCACCACCACAGGATCAAGCAGCAGAGATCCTAACTGATATGGAACAAAACCTGTAGAGGTTAATCATAGATATTCTTGAGACAGGGACATATGACATTCCTCTCTGGATTCAGAGACATGTTACAGGTGTTCCAGGACAGTTTAGGAGATTCCCGCGCAAGGTGGCACGTGCCATAGTCTACTACCATGATCATTATCACAGATAGTGGATGATCATTGTGGATTGACATGTTTTGTTTTTTGTATCAATGTATATTATATCATAATGTGTTTGAACCTATGATCATAGACGATATAATGTTTTTGAAAAAAAACCTATCTATGATATTACTACTTTCTCTGAGTATCTTGTTCAACATATATCAAATGTTGTTTTGGTTTACTATGTTAATGTTGCAAATGTTTATTTAGAACACAATTAGCTAATGCATCGACCAATGTGTTTAAATTTTTTGAAATGTGTTGATATTCGATGTAATCAAACTGTCGTTCCAAGAGACAAACCTTCAAAAATAATCTCAATAACACTGGATTTTTAATTTCTTATATTTTGTTTAAATGTAATACAATGAGTTCTGAATCTAACCTAATGATCAAACGTCGAATACCAAATGAAATGGCATCAGATAATAACTCAATGACTACACTATATTCTAAAATATTATTCGTTGTTTGACCAAGGCTTACACCATGCATAGAAACTAACTCATCAGTAGGTGAATAGATGACCTAAGCCGCAGAAGAAATATTCTGTGTACTACGACAGACACCATCAGCAAAACCAATGTACATTTGAAGGGATGTTGACATCTGCAATATCAAGAGTAATCAAGATAAGAAGTGATAGTAGTAAAAGTAAACTTAATCTAGACACACTTATCTAATCTAAAGAACACTATTTAAAAAAAAAAACTAATATATAAGTGACATCTTCACACGAGAGTCAAGCATAATATCTCTTAAGATAAAGACCATTTCTGGGCTTACCTAAAGAGACCTTGTCATAATCAGTGAATTCATAGGCCCCTTTGGCAAGCACTCACTTGAAAATATAGGGACCATGCCACATTGGTTCGAATTTCCCACCGCCTAACATATCGTTAGCTTGATCATATACTAAGACTAGGTCACCTTCTGAAAAAACACGAGGTGTAACACTTCGATCATATGGAGCTTTCACAATTTTCTTATGAGCTTCGGTAGCTAATGCAACGGTGCGCCAAGTCTCATCTAATTATGCTAAGTGCAAAAAATGTTTTTCCTCTTCAGAGGTAGCTGTAGTAACTCTATGGCTAATTGGAGTGACGGTATTTCACATTCAATGGGTAACACAACTTATAAACCGTAGACTAGTTGAAAATGAGTGAACCTTGTAGCATTTTTTGTTGAGGTTCGATATGACCATAGTGCCGAAAAAAGCATGGTATGCCAATTCGTTTTGTGAGTTCTGATAATCCATTTAATCATGGTGGTTAAAAATTTATTAACGGCTTCAACCTGACCATTATCTTGCAGATAATATGGAGTACAGCTATCATGGCACAGTCCAAGTTGATCGGAAAGTTCGATCATCATTATATTTCGAAAATGACTCCCATGGTCTGTGATAATAGCTTGGGGTACACCGAAACGAGCAATCACATGATTGAATAAAAACGTAGGTGCAGTTTTTCCATCTGCCGCGAATGTGGGCATCGCCTCGGCCCATTTGGTAAAGTAATATACAACGAGAATAATATACCCATGCCCCCCGGCCGAGTGAGGGATACATGTAATGAAATCAATGCCCCATTTCGCAAAAATAATCAGCGCGCAATATATTTTGGGATGCGGAAAACCCAGAAATATGACCACCACACACTCCAGAGTGGCAGTCATTCAAAACCCTTTCAGCCTCTTCGTGAGTTATACAACGTTGAAAAACAAAATCCACACCATGACGATAAAGTGTATCCCCAACAATATTGTATTGGTGGGATTGATCCCCGATTCTCCGTCGATTTGAACATGAAAGCGCTAGATGAAAGGTTTGGGTTTGAAGATATGTGATGATATCTCCATATCATGGATCTAAGGTACTGATAAAAAATAGAGATTCATCTACGATGGGATTCTCTACCACGGTTTCCGTCTCAGTGTTGGGAAAGTCACACATGAGTTCTGCAAACACTAGTGATTCCTTTAATTTAGATTTCTCAAATTCCAAATCAAACTCTTGTAGGATGAAAATCCATTTAGAGTGTTTTGCCCCGAATAATTGTTTTTTCAAAATATACATCATCGGGTTGCAATTAGATATCACAGTTGTCTTTCATAACAATATGTAGTGACAAAATCATTGGACAGCTTGAACTACTGCCAAGGCCAATTTCTCCACATGCGAAAATTTAATTTTGGTCGGGTTCAGATTCCGACTTAGATAATAGATCACATGCTCATTGTGAGATTCATCCTCTTGAACTAGAACCATTCAAATGGTGGAATCATAGGCTGCTAAGTATAAAAAGTAGTCATGGTTGTAATTGGGTTGATGCAATAACAATGCATGGGTTAACGTATGTTTTAGAGCATCAAAAGATCGATAAAAAATCTCATCCCAAATAAAAGGAACATTATGTTTCAACAACCGAGTAAAACCTTTTGTTAACTCAACATAGTTTGGGATAAACCTACGTAGAAATTTTTCTTTCCCTTGCAAACTTTAGAGTTGGCGAAGTGTGGAAGGAGGAGGTAAATTTATGATGGCCTCAACCTTCGAGGGGTCAACACGAATTTCAGATTTCGAAATGAAGAATCCCAGTAATCGTCCTGATTGCACACAAAAAGCAAATTTGTGGGGGTCCAAACGAATCTTGTAATGCCTACATCTCATAAAAATAGCTCGTAAGTGAGTAGGATGATCATCCCTGTGTAATGAGTGAGCAGGTAAATCATCTAGATAAGGCTGTACAATATTTTTGACTACTTGAAAAGTTGCACCAGCATTCTTTAATCCGAAAGGTGGTTTTCAATAAGCAAATGTTCCCCAAGGACATATAAATGTTGTTTTTGGTTGATCAGCAAGGAGTATGATGATTTGATTATATCCGGAAAATCCATCCATAAATGAGAAAATTTCATTTCCGGCACAATCATCAATGATTTGGTCGATATAGGGGATAGGATAATTGTCTTTTGAACATGCTTTATTAATATCCTTATAATTGATGTATACTTGTATAGTCCCTTGTTTCTTGGTAACAGGAACTATATTAGATACCCAATCTGTCAATGGGATTGGATAAATAAATCCTGCTCATAGTAGCTTTTCAACTTCAGCTTTAATAGCAGTAGCTTTTCACGGATGTATTGGACGTAATCTTTGTCTAATAGGCTTGGCATCGGGGCATGTCTTTATTTCATGAATGAAAATCTTTGGATCGATTCTTGGCATCTCTTCATAAGACCAGGCATATATGTCTCAGAATTCTTGAAATAGGGCTTTATATGTATTAATCTCTTCAATCGTATAAGAAGAGCCTATATGAATGTTTTCAACAATTCTGGGTTTAACTGATATGTCGATAGGAACACTTGTAGAAATGTTTCCCAAATTAATCTCAGAACCCGAATTTGTAATCGATATGGGATTCTGTAGTTCCTTGAAATAATCAATCATAAAAATAAACAAAAAACCATTTTCAAACCTATCAAGTGCAGGTAAAAATGAAGATCTATGATGTAGATCATCCCAGGGTAATTCATCCAAAGACAAAAATTATCTAATACTTTCATCAGTGTGAAACACTTGTTGAAAAGTATCGAAAAATGATGTTAAGGCTAAGCTTGATAGTGAAGAAGACTCTTCGGTGATCACATTCATTTGATCAGGAGTAGTTTAAAGTGTGTGAGAAAATGACTATACTACCACATATGCCATCTCAAAATGACTCAAAGGCATCTCGCCATTGAAAGAATCCATTTCTGACTCTCAAGGCACTACCCAAGTGTCAGTGAATGGTATAGTGCTTGATGAAATCATATTGCTGTTGGCAATGGTACGCGGTACTTTGGGTGGAGGCATAGAGAAATTTCCCATCAAATAGGAGTCCTTTACTAAACCTACACCAACATCTTCATATGGGATAGTCGATTTTCTAACATGTTGGATATTTTCTGTAGAAGCAGGGTCAGACGAATAATATGACAACTGGTCGATTTTCACAATCTTCCCTTTTTGAGGAAACATAATTAACCGAAAAACGGATGAAGTGACGACAGTCATGGCATAAGACCAAATACGACCCAAAAGAAGGTTGTAATCCAGAGGGGCATCAACAACTTCCACATCTAGATTAACATTTTTTCCTTCTACTTCTATAGGTAGATACTGGAGTATTCTGAACGGATGGAATCCTCTTCCATCAAAGGCTTTAAGGATTGTCGGAGATTGGTTGAGTGTTGGAGAATTAATATTTTTCCAACAATTTAACAACATTATGCATGTGGATTCCCCCTCATCAATTACAGTACGAAAAACTTGTCAGTTTTTTACTAATACTGGAATCTGAAAAGCCATCTGATGAGGGAGTCTCGGTGTAAAGTTTTCTAGATCAAGGACTATGAGGATAGAATCCTAAGGATCTATAGCTCCAATAGCTAATAAAAGTAAATTCCTTTGTTCTAGACATGATTGTAGCACTTCTAAGACCAACATTGCTGAAGGGGATATCGCCAAGTCTTCAACAATGTTGTAGTTCTAAGCAGCTCTCGCATGTGGATTGAAAGCTGATTTTTGAAGTACACCTTTAGCAGGCGGTTTAATCACTAGATCAGGATTAGGTTTCTCGATATGAAGTGGATCAGAAACCGAAGAAGATACAACTGGTATTGGATTAGAATTTTCTATCTCTTTACCAGCTACATGATTTTTACTTCCATAGTCTTGCGATCGTTTCGCAACCATAACCTCAGACATCATTAAAATATCTGCCGATGAACTCGAAGAAGATCCCATCATTTTGCTATCTTGAGTAGGAAAAGGATCCTTCAAGACAGCGGGTGTGGGCGAAGCTTTGACAAATTTAGAGACCTCAGACTGATTCGGGCACTCTTTGGTAAAGTGATCCTTGTCACAGATAAGACAAGGATAAGGAGGTTTCCGTTTTTCATCAGATGGTTCATTATTTTCGGTTTTCTTTTTTGGAGATGGAGTCTATTTTTTATATTCTTCCCTTTCTTCTTATTACCGGTTTTGGATTTAGCTGTAGATTAATCTACAACATGAATGTCAGCAGATGTTTCAAGGGAAGAATCTCCTTTCGGTGAATCTGGTAAAGTTATGATAGGAGAAGTAGTTTTGGAGGACTTCTTCTTACTCTTATTAGCGCTAACTAAACCAATTACACCATCTACAACATGAGACCTTGAAGGAGTTGCAGTTATTTGACCTGGACATGGTAGGTCAGGAATTTTTTCATATAAAGTACCAGACCGTGTATATATAAGGTCTAAGTACTGAGCTTGAGAAATGAACTATTCTTCCATAACAACTCCTCCCTTAGCCACATCTTCAGTGATATTTGGAAGTAATGATTTGATAAACCATTATGCCAAAATTTGATTTGGAATAAAAACGTTCACTAAACGTCTTCCATATGTCATTCTTATATGATCACGATATAAAGCAGTAGATTTATTTCAATAAGTCAAGAGTTAGAGTGCCATTACAATATATCTTATTTACTTAGCTGAAAATCGTATTTAAGAAAAGATGTTGTAACGCGTGAAATTGTTGAATGAGTCCGTGCTAGTTCAATATACCAAAGAGTTGAATATTGTTGTTTGAGGCTGATCTACATCATAATCGAGATGTACAATTACTGATGTTTCATCGTGTTCAGTTGATCCAGTCCTTGATGGTTGTCCTTTCTTAGATTTAAGCTTTTCTAACTGGCTTGGTGGGTACTCAGGGGATTTCTCCTGCATTCTACGTGATTGTCTAGGTAATTCAGCCACGATTAAAGGTTTTAGCACACGAAATCAAAGAAAATTTCAAAAAAATATCCTAAAGTCTCTAAGGAAACAATAAAATTGATCACACAGCTACAAAATCTAAGAGATCAATCCACACAAAAATAGTAGAATCCCACACTAAAAATACTAGCTGGCGATGAAATCCAACGTTGTAGAATTATAATGTGGAAATGGCGGTTAGAACAGTTACCCCGACAACCTACTTAATGAATTAGTCCAGTGCAAGTATCTCCACTTATGCCATCTCGAAGTGAAGAGTACCCTCCGGAAAGTCCAAGTGAGTCTAGTCGACATCTACTCCAGGTACAGTGGGACCTTCCCTCCACCATCACCTTTGGAAAAAATCCTAAAGTTTATAGTCACTAAGGTCACCAATGGGAACAAATGTACCTGGGGGAACAGTCGACGATCCGATATACACGCAAGGGTAGAGTAACTAGCTCAATCCTCTTGAAGGCTCCTTGATATAATCCAAGGTTTATCAACAAGTGACCCGAGACTCCTCGACAATGTTCTATCCGAGGTTTACCGTCTTTAATACATGCACATCTGTTATCTTTCCCAATGATAAAGGTATGATAACCTCACTGGTTCCGACATGATCTCATGCTTGACTCTTTTAGGAAGAGCTTCCTAGAGCACAAATGCTACAATTGGATTTTCCTACCGCAAGATTGCTACTTGTTTGTTTGAACTGTCTTGGAATGTTAATTACAACCTACTCCAAGACACTAGCCTAAGCTATGTTGGTGGAAAAGAGCCCTAGAAAATGTAAAATATCTAGATTGATTTTATTAAAGCGCTGTTTTTAATTTGGCTATTAGTTAAGATAGAAGGCATGGAAGTGAAACTTCAAGGATGTTTTATGACCTGACTCAAAAATACACTAAATGAATCTAAATGAAATGCAAATCTTTTCATTTCAATGAATCTTATTTAAGGGAAAGATTGAGAGATTTAACAATTTTGAAAGCACCAATTCTTTCATTCATAAACAAAATCTTTGAAAAGAAGATGATTTCTTTGAGAGCTCAATTTCGCAAAAATGATAAATTAATAATTTGAAATGAAATCCCTTTATCTATGAGATCAGAAACTACAAATCATCAAACAAACTATTTCCAAAAAAGAAAACAATATCTAAAGCTCCAAAAACATAAATTTCAAAATCAAAAGAAAAACTCTAATTTCGAAGTCTACCTAGAAAGTCTGAGGACGTTTTATCCTAATTTGTGATTGAACCAAGAAGAATTTCTACTTATCTCAGCAGAAATGAAAACATCCAAAAATGGTTTAGTGTGAAAATCAGGCCTTAGTAAGCTAAAAGCTCTTATAAATTTGCAAATGAAAATGAAATCAATTTTCATAAAAGTAAGGTTTGCAATAGTTTTAATGGCTCATAAAGAGAACGACATCATACCAGTAAGCTAAGGTATATGAAGGTTTCTTATATGGAGTAGCAAGAAAATAAGGCAAACACTCACTCATAAAATGCAAATCAGATGAAAAAATCACACAAACGCAATTTTTTTTGAAAAAAAAATCACACATAAGATTTTGACAGCTAAGGTAGACTGGGGAAAACACAAAGAATCATGTAATTTGGCTCCTAAAAAGAGAATTTTAAATTTTTTCAAAAATTTTCACAGGTCCGCAGGTTCTAATGGAGAACAGAGCGATACCGCACTATTCTGAACTAACAACTATGGAAGCTACCACACTGTTTTCAAATGAAAACCACGTAGGCAAGGAAAAGTACAAAAAAAAATATTCAGCTTTTCTTTTAAGGGATTCTTAGAATTTATCTACCCAACCCAGTCTCAAACTAATCGAAATCAGAAAACTCTTAAAATTCAAACTGAAAAGTAAAAAGGAAAACTAAGTTATTTTCCCTAACGGAGTCGCCATTTTGTTATGCGGATTAATCCCTCTTGCAGACAAAAGCGATATCCCTAGTATTCTACGAATATCTAGAAACAAATATCCATTTATAAATCATTTTCTCTAGATTATTTGCAATTCAGAATTATTATAAACAAAGAAAGAGGACATGCCCCTGCCTTGAAATCCAACCTTTGGTGAAGTCTTTTATCCAGTCGCTCCAAAGAGACTTTTTCAGTAAGTAGAACCTGCAATCAAAGACAAACAAAAGAATTAAAAGCACCTGCAACATATAATAATTAAGAACAACTACTCTAACTTAGTGATCAAGGAGTCTAAGTATTGAATTATTCAAATAAGCACAAGAACAACTCAATGAGAAAAGGAGATCCATATGTATTATCTTGAATGAAAAGAGTAACTTTACAACCTGATGCCTTGACGTCGTACAAGTTTCTCCCGGGGTCCTGAACAATAGTTCCTCCTTCAGTTTGACAAGCCTTCCTCTCTTTGAACCAACATGGAGTTAGGGGCATAAGTGTGTGATCATTCTCATGCCAACAACAACTAGTTTAGAGAGTATGCTCTCTTGCAGATTTCTTCAGAAACTAACATGTATGTCTACAATCTACCCTTGAGACTGAAACATGAACTCAATTTATAGGGAAATGGAGGTAGTTCCAGTTCCATGAAGAGGGGGATGGATTCCTCTCATGAAGGGATTTGAGCTCCATAGACCAAGGGATAAGCTCCACGAGTGGAGGGATAGAGCTCCATGAGTGGAGGGATAAATCTCAAAGTGATCGCGCCTCTAGAAGCTCCTAGTTGGGAGAATATTCGACCAGCTCTGCTTATAGAACTTACTTTTTCCTTTATTTGACCTTTTACTGGGGTCTGCATGTTTTATAAGTAGAACGTACGGGAGTTGCCGCAGGCTATAGAACAAGTATCCGTGGACCCATAGGAAAGGGATATGAAAAGTGTGGAGTTAGACTTTTAAGGGTTTTAATGAGCTTTTCTCCAATTCCAAGACTTGGTTTAGGAACATTAGGGTTTTTGACTTCTAAGGAAACATAATATAGGTAGTTATGAACCTATATAGACAGTCAAATGTCATGGTGAAAAAATAATGTGTAACACCTCGGCATCCAGTAAGTCAAGTCCTTATCAAAAAATATATGCATGGTCTCTCCTTGTTTAATACGAATGAAGCAACAGCTCGAAAGGGTACCACACTTTGGAAGCTCTGCAGCCGCAGTTGGGAGTTCTTAAATACCATCTCTTTAGAATTACGGGTAGTGGGAAAAACATCTAGCTTTGGGAGGACAAAATTATTAGTCACCCTCCACTCAACTCAGTACAAGAAATAGCTGATCTGCGGGAGTGGCTCATAAATCGTGGATATAGCACATTGGCTGACATATTGTCCTGGGATGCTGCCGGTCACTGGCTTGGTTGGAACATACCACGCCCCCCAGATTAGCTTCTCCCTCAATTATCTTTCTTCTTAGCAACGCTTGTTGCCCTGGTTCCAATCCATCGACCCACAAGTGACAAATGACATTGGGGCATGAATAGTAAGTTCACTGTTGCGCTTGGGTTTTCTGCCCTCCAACCCAGCATTCTCCTCCACTCGCCATCTCTGTGGAAGCAGGTCTGGGATCATGGTGGTCTTCCAAAGGTAAATTGTTTCACCTGGCTCCTAATCCATAAGCACATTTTGACAAGAGAAAACTTGAACAAAAGAGGAATAGTCGGCCCTCACATATGCTCGCTTTGTTGTGCAGCACTAGAATCAATGAAACATCTGTTCCTGGACTGCAATTTTACAAATAATGTATGGGTGAATGTGCTGCATGGGCTTTATGGCCATCCTCCTTCACAGGGCTCAATTACAAACCTTTTCACTTTGTGGATGGAGCAATCACCTCATGAACTTCGTGGAAAGTCTTTGTGGAATATTATCTGGTTCGCCATTCCTAAATTTGTTTGCTGGCAAATTTGGATGTCCAGAAATGATGTTATATTTAACAGCAGATCCTGCTCCCCCACTGTGGTAGTAGTCAAAGCAAAATCCTTTCTTATCAAGTCCTTAGCGAACCTCCCCCTCAAGAAAGACAACAACCTCTCCCTAGACGTGATAAGTTGGATCGATGCGCCTCTAAAGCCTGCTCTTAGTAATAAGTCACCCTCTCGCCCCTATCACAATCCAGAGTGGAGGCTACGAATTCATGAGACTGACTTTAAAAATTGGTGGAAGTCTCGTGACAAAGCCACAATATTTTTTGATGGAGCTTCTAAGGGAAAACTAGGTACCATTGGAGCTTGGGGAGTCATCTATCCCCAGACTAGGAAAAAAAAAAATAGTTTCTGTTGGGGCCTTGGGCAGAGTTCTAATAATCAAGCAAAAATATTAGGACTACTCAAAGCCTACTAGATCACGCAAGAGCATGGAGAAGAAGACATACAAGTTTTCAGAGACTCGGAAATCCTGATCAAGATCATGAACACAAGAGATCAATTCAATAACCCAGCCCTCAACAAGACTCTGCAGAGACTCAGAAAAGTGTTACAAAAATACACTTCCAACTCTTTCTTCGATATTCTCTGAAATGTAAACAAGGAAGCGAATGCAAAAGCAAATGCAGGTTGCCTCTTAGCCCAAGGAGATCTCTCAAAAAATGGCGATGCCCTAATTTGGTTTCTGATCCCTTAAGAACCAGCTATGTAAGAGCAGAACTCGACTCAAAGGGAATTTTGGGGAAAAAGATTATGTATCAGGGGTTGATTAGGCTGCGGCCCAACCTCTTTTCATAAATAAAAAAATACTTGTTCTTGTTAAAAAAAAAACAGGAACAAGAAAGGAGAAAAAAACCTAGAGCCAGAATAGAGAAAAATGACAAAAGGGAGAAAAGGGGAAGAGAAAAACAAGTAAAGAGTGAAGAGCAAAAATCCAACATTTGCTAACACTCCAGAAAAACAAGAATTAAGTTCTTTGTTAAATAAAGATTTAAAATAATGTAAAAGACAAATTGTATCTCTAAAAATAAAATATTTCTTGTAAATATCTATGGTTTATCAGTTTGGCATACGGAAATGTGTATTATAAATATAATTCGAACCCATCGACATAAAAAATATATGCACTACGGCTGTCCATTTTAAAACTCTTTATTCACGCCCTACATACCTAATAAATTTGTACCCTCTCGATTTGAAATGTTTAAACAACATAAGTTGTTAAGAATGGCCTGTTTATTGTTGTTTTATATGATTATAATTGTCTCTTTTAGGCTCTATCATATATATTCATGTTATGATTTTAGGACTATGACTTTTCATATTACTATTATACATTGATAATATTTGCTATTTGGTTAACATGGTATTAGAAAGCATGCCGATATCATCGATGAAGATGGATAGTCTTATGAATTTTTTTTTTTATTTTTTTTTTTTTTTATTTTTTTTTATTTTTTTATATAAAAAAAATTATTTAGCCATTTTTATTATGTTGAAAAATGTTTTTTACACATTTTGATTACGTATTTGTATGAAAAGTAATAAGAATATAAATAATTTAATATATTTAAGAAATATTAATAAATTAATTTTGTTCTTTATCTTAATTTTAGGAAGTGAAAGTTTTCTAAATATTTATCTTAGTTCTTACACTTTGAAAATTACCTATATTTTCATTTGTAAACCATAATTAAACTAAAATAAATATAAAATAATAATAACTATACAAAGTTGAAATAACATATATTATATATTTATCAGATTTAGGTAATTCAAAAATTAAATATATATTGTAATTGATTTGGCTGAGAGGCATTTTACAAAAATTATATGATGGAAGACAATTAATATATAATACATGAAAAAAATAAATGTTTGTGTTCATTTATCTTTAAATATTTAATGTTAAATTATAAAAAATTAAAAAATACATGTCAGATAATATTGAATAAATATATGAGGAAGATGTTTAGGGAGTTTGGATGGGGAGGGGTCATCTTTGGCCCTGATGAACAAGTGATAGTGCAGTATGCATCGAGACTCAAGAAAACTATAAATAATCATGCAGAGTTCCTTGCCATGTGGATTGGCTTGGAGTTTATCTTGGAGTGAGGAATAAGGCAGATCACTGAATTTGGAGATTGTTTATTGGTCATGAGGAAATTTCCTAAAGAGAAAACAAATTATCAATTATTTATCTTCCCTTTGATTCTCAAAATACAATTACTATTGTCCAAGTTTGATAGAGTTCATTCTTTTCACATATATAGAAACTTGAATTAAACCGCTCATGAACTAGCAAAAAGAGGAACCATTTTGTCTCAAGGGATTATTGAAATCGATGCAAAAATATTTACATTCCTAGTTCCATAAAGGAATTGCAATCATTATATCATATGGTATGAAGGAGGGCCGAATTTTGGCCTCCACTCCCCATGCCTTGCTTATTTTAGATTGATAGAATGTTCCCAACGGTTTGGTTGGGCCCAAACCTTTAAGGGACACTTGTACAAGTGGGAGTATTCGGCGAACAAATGGCCCTCAGTGTTCACTCTCTATTGTCATTTCATTATAAATCTCTCTAAATCCGAGTTAATGTTATTTATATCGACTGTGACATTCTCTTCATCTCGTATAAGGAAGAATTCAATTCCAATGTCTGACATGAACACCAACTCTTTTAGCCCCTCTCCTTGTGTGATTCTCGCTTTGATGGGAGATCATTGGTTACATTTGGAATTGTCTTTCAAATGCAATTTCATTTATATATGGTTCTGTGGAATATATTTGCAATCGCTGAGCTTATGTCGATTGTTGATTATTCGAATATTCTGCAATAAGATGGATATGGGTGCGGTCAAACAATTTACTGCGCCCATGTTTGTCTGATTGCGGAATATTCAGAGAATCAACAATCAATATAAGGATTCCCATTGGAAATATCATCCTCTTTCTCGGGTATATGTTGTCGGGGTCATAAATTCAAGTGTCATAAGAGGTGGTGTTTTGGTTTTCTCTACTCTCGGCCCCGTCAGGGCTAGTTGGCATATTATCATCCTTTTCGCAATAGGCACCATGGAAGGATGAGACAATGTTGAGTAGCTCCACAAGACCATCATAGCTCATAAATAAGATACTGGATTTGGCGCAGGCTTTGGTTGCCATAATCAGTAAGTTAAAGAGTTTAATTGAGCGCCAACATTTTTCTTTCCAATCCTTTGTGGAGGATAAGCTCCCAGAGCATCTCACAGACATGGAGCCCTTGCTGGACAGACTCATTTTTGAGGTGCATAAACTCTATGAGTGGGTGGAAGCCTTGGCGATTTCAAATGAATGCACTAGATAGGATGTCAAGGAGGGTAGTGTTGTTGGGGTTCGTGTTGGGCACAAAAGGTCTCGTCAAGTTCGTGGCTTAGAATATTTTATCTGAGGCCCATGGTGACTACCTGTATGGTCAAGAAAACAATTCTCTTCTCTGGGTTTCAATTTGTTTTTTTCGTAATCTACTACATTATATATATATATATATATATATACAATCACCTCTTTGATTTGGTTTAACGAAATTAGATCTAGATATTAACTCTGAATGTATCAAGCGCAAATAGATCAAATCTATCAAGCATAAAGGGATTGAATCTATCGAGGTTCAAACCATTTTTTCTAAGTGAAAAACTTGAATAAAGTTTTGAGCCTTGAGATATTTGAGCTCTTTTAACACTTAATAAATATAGAGTTAAGGTGGATCTAAATTGATATTATAAAAAAATTCATCATATTAAACAAAACAAATATTTAACATTAAAAATATTCTACTTTCACAATTCCATGTCTTAAAATTAAAACTATTTTACTTCATAATTCCAAAATAGGTATATCTTTTACATTTTCCATTTTCCATTCTAACTGTTGTATCATTTTTAATTATTCAATTTTCCATAAGAAAAACCTATGACACATGTAAATGTATGCAATGTTTGGAGATATATGTAAGCATAAGACATACATATATCCTAGGGATAAGAAAATTTTGTGGTAAGTTGACCTTATAAATATGATAAGGTCTCGATAAAAATTTGTAAGAGTGAGGTAAATTTTATCATCATCCAAGGTTTAAGGTGGAGCAATGCATATTCAAACATTCACTGTAATAAATACGTTTCAATTGTAATGATATTTAAATTTTCCACTTGTTTGTATTCATCTTCTAAAAAGTATGTTGTTTATAATAAAAATTCCAAATATAAAATTGTGATTTAATTTGAGTTCCTTGCCACCAACAAGACTATGCAAGACAAATGTATGAGCATGATCCCAAGGTTTACCTTCCTCCTTTCGTCAACATTGATACAAATCTCTTCACGATGCAAGAGGTAGAGACGAGTATCAAGAATTTGGGTGTTGGAAAAGCAAACACTTAATTGAGCTCCAGGTAGAGTATCTGAAGTGGGGCTCAAAAATTCTTGCACCTCACATTACAAAAAATTTCAACAACATCATACAATAGGGGTTCCCCACTGATTGGACAAATAGTTTGGCGATACCTCTTTCAAGAGTGGTGACGTCAATAACCCCTCCAACTATAGGACCATAATGATAAACCCCTTGTTTGCAAAGTTATTTGGAAGCATGTTAGATAATAAAATCAGCAAGTGGGCATAAGAAAGAGATAAACTTGCTAAAGGACAAGTGGGTTTTAGACCTAAGCATTCCACAGTTGATCATGGTATAACTCTAAGGCATATCATTGAGAAATTTTGCGAGAAAAAGGAAGAAGCCTTTTGTTGTTTTGTTGATTTCAAAAAAGCCTTTGACATGGTTCCTAGGGATAATCTTTGGCACAGAATGGAGGAACTTCAGGTTCCCAGGCATTTGAGAGCAGTTGTGCATAGGTTGTACGAAGAGGTGAAAGTCAAAATTATAACTTCATCAGGCATTTAGAAGCGATATCGGATCAAAAAAAGGTTGTCCAATGTATCCTACCCTCTTTGGGTTATATATCGACAAACTTGAAGAGTGGCTAAGTTTGCAAGGGGGTGATGTGATACGTTTGGGAAAGTTTGTTATAAGGCTTCTTTTGTATGCAGATGACGTTATTCTAATTGCTAATTTTTCTCGTGATTTGCAAGAGCACTTACTTTCCCTGGAGCATTTTTGTAGAAATGTGGGGATGTAGGTTAATATTAGCAAAAGGAAAGTAGTGGCTTTCTCTAACAAAAGAAATCATAACGAGAATAAGTTCTCCTTTGAGGACAACATTCTCAAAGAAGTTGTGGATTACAAATACCTCAGAATTGACTTCAACAGAAATCTAAGCTAGGGTGTATGTAGAAATAAAAGAACTTTGGGGGTTGGAAAGAATTTTATGCTCTTCAAAATAGGTGTAGAGAGTCAAAGTTATGGGACTGGAAAATCACTCTAACTATTTTTGGGCTTCTAGTGATTCCAATGATTCTCTATGACTGTGAAATGTGGGCCAGTAGTACATTCGACATGCAGTGGAAGAAAATTGAGAAAATTTAGAAGCGTTTGATCACAAAAAAATTCAAAATTAAAAGTGCAGTTCCATATGCTATCTTGTTAGAGTAGGCAAGGCGACTCTAATGAAGCAATGACTATAACTGCTACGCTCCCTCATCCGTCATTGACAAAGATTACTCCATTTATTTCCGAAACAACTCGGAGTAACAAGATCCTTCTGGGAAAATAACTCAAGTAATTTCCTTTAATTTTTGAAAGGTACTCAGCATTCTCTTAAATTATGGAAATCAACTGCAGTTCATTAATTTCTTGTTGGGAGCTTCTGAAGTGGTCCATTACTCCCACTGGAGTTCTCTACCATGATCAGTGGAGCATTTGACACATAGCCAACAGAAGCTTGATGGAAGCTAGGCTATAAAATTTCTATTTGGTCCCCAAGCTCACTAATTCAATCCTTCAGTTTTTCACCATCAACTAGAATTAGCAGAGCTTGGAAGCCCTTTCAGATTTTCAGATTTCAAACCTTTCTATTTCAAGACTGCACATAGTCGTAGTGATCTTCGTCCTTGCGTCCTCATGACAATCTCCAGCGAGTAAAAATCTCACACAGCGTGAAGAAGATCAGCCATGTGCGTGGACTAGACTTGTGTTGGAGAAAAAGACGAATTGAAAACTGTGTTGAAGACCTGCGTTGAAAGCTGTAATGCATTGAGTGGTATGCATAAAGATTACATACTATATTATATTAGAAATCCTCAAGTGATAGATTGAAGTTTTACTTCTTTCATGAGTGAAAGGTTAACGTAAATATGAAATAAAAGTGGAGTGGAGAACATTTATAAAACAGAGCATTTATATGTGCCAAAGTTTGTTTTCTACCACGGAAAAAATCAGTGAATCAGAAAATATATTTCTAATCACAAAGCAACCAACGAAGGAGCCTATTTGGGATTTTATCTGATTTTTCTGTATGTTTTATGTTTTTACTGGGCATTATAGTTTCATATTCCCCATATAGTTTTCACTGTGCATTTAAAAATTGTTTTTAATTGCTTACATTGAAAACATTAAAGAAATTGTTTATCCATGAATTTTATTTTTCTGAGCATAAAATTGTTTATGCATGAGTATTTATTTAGTAATTAAATACTAACATTTGGTATCGGAGCAAGGTTTAACATCTCTTCCTTGGTAATTTATGAATATAATTGGATAAATGTCCTATTTTTTAGATTTTCTAAATTAAAGTATATATTTAGAAATATGTCTATTTTTATTTAATTTTTATGCTTATAATATTTAGTTTAATTATATGCAATTTTGGAAAATATGCTCATATTTAGTTATGCATGAATTAATTATTTGAGATTTAATTAAAACATGTTATTAACAATGAGCATATGAGATCTATGGTTAAATATTATGCATGAATATTGTAGTTTCATTCATGTAAATTTATCAGTTAATTTTTATTATTAAAAAAAAAAAAATGTCTAGTGATTCATATAATTTTAATTGATTAGAGAATAGCGACAGCATCTCAAATCAAATAAAATTATATATCATGATTGATTAGAATCACATAAAGAATAGACATTAATTGTAATTAATTATATTAAATATAATAAATTTTATCCCACAGGAATTTTTATTATATTTAAATAATTAATTAGGATAAAATATTCATAACTTACCCACAGGAGTTATGAATTAATAAGTTTTATCATTAAGTTCAAAAGGTTAATTGAATATGCTTGAATTAAAAATTTAGTCCACAGACAATTTTTATGTCATTAGATTCAATTTTAAAGCATGATTTACATTGGTAAAGCATGAAATTTTATTTATGCTTCAATTTTAACATAAGCATGTGTTTTTAATATTATGCAGTTGTACAACCTGCAAATTTCTCTGAAATTCGTACTGATATCCCTGAACTTAAGGGAGATAACTATAAAGTCTGGAAGGAGAGAGTTATCCTTCATTTGGGGTGGATGGACATAGATTATGCTATTAGGAAAGATGAACCACCAGCACTCACTAATACCAGCACTACAGCAGACATCGCGCTTTATGAACGATGGGAGCGATCTAATCGTCTAAGCGTGATGTTCATTAAGACTAAAATTTCAGCTGGTATCCGTGGTTCTGTTGAACAGCATGACAAAGTCCGAGACTTGCTGAAAGCCATTGATGATCAATTCGTCACTTCAGACAAGGCACTTGCAAGCACCCTAATCATGAAGTTCTCATCCCTGAGGCTCACTAGTGTAAAAGGTGTGTGCGAGCACATCATGCAAATGAGGGACACTGCGGCTCAATTGAAGAAACTCGAGGTTGAAATATCAGAATCTTTCCTGGTGCACTACATCCTGAACACCCTTCCACACCAATACGGACCTTTCAAAATCTCATACAACACACATAAGGATAAATGGTCAATTAATGAACTCATGACCATGTGTGTTCAAGAGGAAGAGAGACTGGTGATGGAAATGGGAGAAAGTGCAATGCTCGCAACGCGAGGAAAGGGCAAATCTCAAGCCAATCGGAAAGGGAAAGGTAAAATACCTCCCCATGCCGATATCAAGAAGGATTCCAAGTGTTTCTTCTGTAAAAAGAAGGGACACATGAAGAAGGAATGCGCCAAATTTCAGAAATGGCTTGCGGACAAAGGTAATCCAATCTCGTTTGTTTGTTATGAATCTAATATGGTTAATGTCAATATTAACACATGGTGGATTGATTCTGGATCAACAATTCACATTTCGAATTCCTTGCAGGGTTTGCAAAACCGAAGGAAGCCGGTGGGAAGTGAGCAAAGCATCTTATCGGGAAACAAGATGGGCTCGCATGTGGAGGCTATAGGAACATGCTATTTAACTTTAAGTAGTGGCTTCGTTTTAGAATTAGAAAAGACTTTTTATGTACCAAGTTTCTCTAGAAACTTGATTTCAGTTTCAAGGCTTGTACCTTTTGGATATTCCTTTAACTTTTCAGAAACATCATTCAGTTTATTTTATAAATCTGATTATGTTGGGAATGGTATATTGTCTAATGGTCTTTATTGCATTAATTTACAAAACAATGTCACTTATGATTCAATGCATGTTCACACTGGTATTAAAAGATGTGTTATTGATGAAAATTCCTCTAAATTATGGCACCGGAGACTAGGTCATATCTCCATAGATAGAATTAAAATATTGGTAAATGAAGGGGTACTTAATACTCTAGATTTTACTGATTTTGAGACTTGTGTGGACTGCATAAAGGGAAAGCAGACCAACAAGTCAAAGAAAGGTGCCAATAGGAGTTCAAACATATTAGAGATCATACATACGGATATATGTAGTCCAGACATGGACTCACATAGTCAGAGATACTTCATCTCCTTTATAGATGATTACTCACG